>JANSTU010006036.1:0-17114 GCA_027564075.1 Bolitophila hybrida
GGTCAATGAATCCGGTGTGCGGCATCGCACACTGGCCCTATGTCCCACAAGGGATTACAGGATCCAATGAGATGATGGAATTAAACAGTGGACCTACCCTGCTGGAAGGTTTAATATGTTTGGAAAGTTAGAGTTTAAGATCTATATCTGAACAACTTCATTTGTTTTAAGGACCATATGTAATTGAAGAAAGGCTGTACACATTACGACTAGTTTTTTTTAATTTTACAAAATTACTAATAATGATCATCGTCATAATCGTCATCATCCGTATCATCAGTATTAATAATGTATTGTATAAACGTCCTGCAATTCCTAAAAGCATTTGGCAAAAAAAAGTTTTTTATCGGCCAAAACATGGCATCATTCGCTTCGCATGTCCCCAAGAAACCTCGATACCGTTGGTGTGAGCCCCAGTTTGCGGGTCCTTAAAACAAATGGAGTGGTTTACCGACAGATGCTTATATCAATTACTGTCCAAATAATTAAAAGCCTTCCAGCAATCACTAATAATGGTGGTATCAATGTTTCAGAGTCCCTTTGTCAACAGGAACCATAAAAGATACGCCACTTCCACTTTCATAACCATGGGTATTTCATTGTCCTTCTACATGTTTCCATCTATGATATTTTCTTTTTCCAAATTTACTTTCATCAATCTCAACATTTGTATGTAACGCTACCCAAAAGTATATAAGTTTTTGTAACATTGATTAAAGTGCTGATATGGGATGGTTAAATAAATGCTGTTCAACGAAACTACACTTTGAGCTAGAAGTTACAAAGAGTTAAACTATGTAACATACAAGTTTAATTGAAGTAACATAAATGTAATGAAATATGTTACCGATAATCTTACTCTAGTGATTAACTACAATAAATGAATGTCGCATATATTTAATATAAATAATAATAATGGCGAATATATATTCAGAATATTTCTATAGCGTATTATGGCTTTATTGTTCATTTTTTTTTCATGGTGAGAACAAATTTATTATAAAATTTTACATAAAATGCATAATTATTTAATCCGCCATGAAAATAATATGTTTTAAGAATATTAAAAAAATATTGCCAAAAATGTGGTTTTATAAATATTATAATTAATGTTATCCGAATCAATTTTATTATATCAAAAGTAACAATTAGTTATCATACAGATCTCAAAATTATTACAAATAGCCAAAAAACTAAAATTATTATACAACTGAAAAAAATTGGATCCTGTAATCCCTTGTGGGACATATAGCTAGTGTGCAATGCCGCACAGCGGATTCATTGACCATTACGGGTTCACTCGATTGGTCAGGTTATGCTAATGTGCTGTGCTACACTCATATTGGAGCTACTGTGCTCTAACACTCACAACACATCCCTGATGGTTAGGAGTCTTAATTTGCCCTGACGCGACTCTAACAACTTTGCAGGGCAAATGCGCATATTTTTGAGATATCTTTAAGCACCGAGATCTGTCTTGCTATTTATATTCGGAATCGTGAATCATCAACGCCATCATACATTTTTGCGTGTGTGTGAGTGTTAATTGTTAATTGATGGCATTAATGTTTTCCGTTATTCCAAATTAAAAACCTATTTCAGAAATAGGCTATTAATAGCTAGAGGAACCTACTGATTGAAAGTGCTACATTCGAAATACACTTCGGTCTGCCGGCCATTTTGTTTGAATAAAAAGTTCCTTAAAAGGGTAAACGAGGGGCGACCGCCAAAAAAAGGAAAATTATCGTTACTGGTAAATATATTTGTAAATACAAATTGTGTACTTAAAATGTTTCGTTGGTTTCTTTGATCAAGGGGTCACAAAAAACTGAGTGACACTTTTTCAGATTCACAATGCTCTGTACAATCAAATCGAAAGTCTGTAAACTGCTACTTGTGAATTATTTAAATCGACGGTGCAGCCTACGGGTGGAATACCTTCCCAGGCGCGACCAGGTAACAAAAGGTGCCTGTCGACATCAATGAGAAAGAATCAACCGAACTTCGAGATGGCGGAAGACTTATATAATAGCAACTTGAAATAATAAGGTTTTCTGTATTTTACTTCCCTCTTCATTCTGGAAAGAGTTTCAGCTTTGCTGAACCATAAACTTCTCTCGATCCAGCAACAGGTTTACAAATGGAAGATTGGATCGCGGACCAATTCACAAGACTTACTCCTGAGGAGTTAAACATACCGCACCGAGTGAGTGGTTGGAAGACTTTAGTAAACCAGACTCTATCGTTTTTCTATCGTAACTAGCAGCATTACTGTCAATAAAAATGTCTCGACAGAGTGGACCTTTTTCTACCAAAATACTCGTGGGACTTTTTTTATTAATTTTACGCATATTTGTCATCTTATCTAAGTTGTAGCGACATTATAGCACTAAAAATATTATCACACATCATCAACGGCGGATGACAATAAACAGTGATGGAAGTGGCACTACTATCTTTAGCTAATTTTTAATGTTCAGCTAGTAAAAATTAAGAGCTTCATATACCACTAGTAGGGTTTGCAACAGCAACAAGCAGAGATACATGCAATATTTCATCCAAGATAGGATGTTGTAAAAGAATACCTGACCACACTCTGGTTTAGACTTCCGATGGACTGTAGCTTCTTGAGAAATGAAATTGCAAAAAGGATAAAGGATATAGGATCAGAAACTCCATTGATCCGACCAGAACGTGCTCTAGGAATCTCCCATTCTCACAGTTTACCAGGAAGACGGGGATCTTTTATCCGCAGTTCATACCCTAACCATGGCAGTCTTCCAAATTTGATGAAAAACTATATCGTGTTTATACGCCAGCGGCCATTTTTATTGATGGGCCAAGATACACAATGTTGTCGACCAATTCTACACTTAAGTTTAGTTTTTTCGATTGGATGACGGAAAGTGGATCGATTATAGGTTTCCCAAAATATACAAACAAACCTACATACAAATAAAAAGTTTGAAAAACTAAAGGATTTAAAATTACCTACCTAAGCAATCAAGAGGAAACATATTTTATAAAAGTCATCACATTTAATCTAATTAAAAAAAAATGTTTCTGTTTTATTATGATTCAGGTATTTTACAATACTATGTGTATGGTTTGTTTAATATGAGGTAACAATTGACATAAATTAGTAATATTGATGTTTCGTTTTATTTTTGATGTGTGTTTAATGGGAAGCTTCAATTAAGATAAAATTTCAGCCATCACTGAAAATTATAAAATTATATTTATTTATAATAACTTCATATTGTAAATTTTAAGCTATAGAGATGAGAATTTGCGCTGGTAAATTGGTTGTTTACTTTTATAAATAAAAAAATTATACCGAACACGCTTAAACGAATAGTTTATAATACAATTTAAATATATAAGTTTTAATTTGGTTTATCTTTTTATTTGCTCACCAAAATATTGCAAAACTACATTTTCCAAGAAACAGAGTATAATATATTTTAATTAAATGTCGTAAAAGATAATGTTTAACGAAAAAATTGTAATATAGATTTTTTCATACAAAAAAAAACAGTGACGCCAATAAATGTTTGCACTTAATAATAAGGCAAAGCTAGTCTTATATTAATTAAGTACCTATTGTGTACAATCAAAAAGCCTTAAACTTCATTTAAATAATAATAATAACACACCAAAGTCTATGCCTGGGGTCCGAACTTGCTAGTAATTTTATGAGAAACATTTACAATAGCTAATTCGTGTTTAGAGTCCAGCTCACAATCATACAGACCACTCAACGAGTCCAAGCTGAGTAGTCTTGAGCTGGCTCTGCTTGATACAGAAGTGTCATCGACGTCAGGAGCATTGTACAGTGAATTGACGTCTGATAACGCACCTTCGGCATCTGTTAAACCAGCCTCATTCAAGAGCGAAACATTTTCAAGTCCAGGTTCATCGGTAATATAACCAGTGCTCTCAGCACCTCCTAAAATAAAAATATTATAATATTTACAAATATACATAATAAATAAAAAAAAAATTTAAAATACCGATGGCTTCTTCACGACATTCGTCGTCGCTCCATTCAGATTGACTCTCAAGTGGATTTGAATCCATCGAACGGTGTCCAGCACCGTACTTAAGCTCGTCATTTATGTAGTTTCCTTCATCGTGAGTGTTTAATTCACTATCAAATGTTCGAAAGTGTTTGTTTTGCGAAGAAAGAGAGATTGGTAATCCACGTGAGTTGCGGTTTTCATGTAGAATCTCGCAGGATTCGGTATCGGAGGTTTGTCTTTAAAATTAATTATATGTTATTTTTATGACAATGATATAAAATAGTTGAAACGTACAATTGGCTTGAATCCGAAGGATTGGTGTTTCGAGTGATTTCTCGGATGGCCTCCAGGCCGACAGGATGCTTACCCAGTAATAACACATGATTGGATTGCCGAGATTTATCCAAGCACTCTAGTTCATATTTAGTCTTATTGTTATTAATTAATTTATTATTACTATGGTTTTTGTATTCTAGGTCTATGTTATTTCTACAGTTGATGAGATTCAATGATGCTTTGTCGTGGTAGTTAGCGTCATTGTCGCCGGTAATGTGTAGTGGTTCCTTGGAAGAGCGGGACGACTCTAACAGTCGCTGAATTTCTCGTTCGAAAGGAGATCTTGGGACACCTATGGCAGATAAAAAGTGTTTATATATTTAGATAAAATACATGGTTACTGAAAGGCTGCATGTATTTTCCCAAAGAAATATTTTTTTTTTAGTGTTTTTAGTTTTAAATTTTACATACAGTCTAAATGGTTCGTCACCCATGAAAAATAAAAAAAAAATAATGAAACAAATATTATATGCACTGCAGTTTCACTCAAGTTCGTTACATTTTTTTAAAGCTACACACAAAGGCTGCATTTTAGCTTTATTGTGAGGAAATCATCCGGCTAAGAGTTCCAGATAAATTATAGGAAAATGCCATTAAAGGGTGCTAGATGAAGTCATAGAACATCGAGGTAATTTAAATACCTATAACATAAAAAAGATAAAGAAAATCCGATTACCCTTAATGAAGATAATGGGCAAAAATGTCATGTGTCATGTCATGTTTTTGTATATTTTTTTAACTACTAGACCCTACCTATCACCCAACATTAGTTAGAAATATTATAAGCATTACAAACGAGCTGTTCCAACAGATGATTGACTTGAAGAAGGATATCAAGCCAGAGGATTGGAAGGCCGCTACTATGCTAGGGAGTCTACCGGAAAGCTATGATAGTTTGGTGTCGACATTGGAATCGCGAGCAGAAGGAGAAATTACGGCGGCCATGGTGCATTCGAAACTCATAGACGAATACAAAAGGCGTCAATACAGGGACGGAAACAGCAGTGGTGCATCGGCAATGCAAGTTGGTTCGAAAAATTAGTGGAACCAAGGCAAACTGCGCGATAAAAGTGTTTTTTCTGCAAAGAAAATGGTCACTGGCGTCGAGATTGCGTGGCATATAAGGTTTTTCTGCAAAATTAAAATGGCGTCGGCGGAAAGCAAAAACAGCAGCGAGCGAATTTAGTTGAGAAGGACGACACTAATGATGCTACTTGCCACATAACATCGAATAATCATCGTCTTGAATTTCTGAATAGGAGAGGTGAAAGGAATATGGTAAACCTGTAGAACGTTTTATGGGTTCCTTCCATTAGTGGAAATCTACTGTCAGTCCGGCAACTAATTTCGAAAGGCTATAATGTGAATTTTAAATCAGAAATGAGAAATTATACTGAAGGAAGAAATGTTGCAGTAGGCGAAATTCGTGACAATTTGTTTCAAATGAAAAAGTACAGCCCGATCCCGAAGCAGGAAACGACAGCGAGGATGAGTTATTCTATAGCTACGAAAGTGACCATGAAACACAAGATGGGAATTCCTCCCAAATCAAAGAGCTTAAATCGTATAAAGATGCAAAGACTAGTCCGAATAAAGATCAATGGCTGGCTGCGATGAAAGAGGAGATTAGGTCTCTTCATGATAATCAGACGGAACTAACCAATCTTCCTCACGACCGAAAAACAGTTGGATGCAAGGGGTTGTTCAAAATAAAGTTCGGAGGTTCGGAGCTGATAGACAAATTAATCGATACCCAGAATTAGTTTGTGAATTATATCATTTTGAATGAAGCAACTTTTGTTATTGTAATTAAAATGGATAAAAGGAATTGCGCGTGTTGATAAAATATTGCTTTTTGAAGGAAAAAAATACAGCTGAAGCAAAAAGTTGGCTTGATGACGAGTTTCCGGACACTGCAACAGGAAAATCAGCCATCATGGATTGGTATGCTAAGTTTAGACATGGTGAAATGAGCACCGAAATGCTGAACGCCGAAAAGAGGTTGTTACAGAGAAAACATGTTAACCAAAAACAACGACGAGTTGATGCTTCGGAGCAGTGTTTGAAGATGATCAAGCGTAATGCGTCGATATGTGACAAAGGATGAAACATGGCTCCATCATTTCACTCCGAAGTTCAAACGACAGTCATCCGAGTGGACTGCACACGATGAACTCACTCCAAAGCGTGGAAAAACGCATCAGTCGGGTGACAAGGTTATGGCGTCTGTATATTGGGATGCGCATGGAATAATTTTCATAAACTACCTTGAAAAAAAGGAAAGACCATCAACAGCGATTATTACATAGTGTTTGAAGGACGAAATCGTTGCTTCACCAAAACAATGCATTGTGTCGAAAGTCAGTGAAAACGATGGCAAAAATCCATGAATTGGGCTTCGAATTGCTTCCGCATCTACTGTTTTCAGATCTCAAATTAATGCTCGCTGGGAAGAAATTTTCGTCGAATGAAGAGGTGATCGCCGAAACTGAGGCCTATTTTGAAGCAAATGACAAATCGTACTACAAAAATGGTTTCGAAAAGTTCGAGGGTCGCTATAATCAGTGTATCACCCTTGAAGGGTATTATGGTGAATACAAAAAACGAATTTTGTCAAAAAAAAATGATGGTTTACTATGGTAGGACGGGGACTTTTCAATTGACCTGTTAATACACATAGACGAAAAAACGGCTTTTTTGAATGGAACCACGTGATTTGCAAATATTGTCCTAGGATGATGGCAGACTTATTCACGAAGCCTATGCCAGCAAAGCGACTACAAAAGCTACGGTTCAATTGCGGATTAATTGATTGAGAAGGAGTGTTAGAAATATTATAAGCAATCAATTATTGTCTATATATTTTGTATTTGAATTAAACGCATTCAAATGAAAATACAACGATCGACAACCAAGTACAAATGAACAAAGATGCCATTCTCAAAGCCGATTAGAAATCGATCTCAAAAATATTCGCCTACTCCCAGAAGACCCACGAAACCATGGTGGATTGACGAAATAGCTAAAATAATCAAAGACCCTAAAAAAGCTCTGGATAAATTCAGTCGATCACCAAGCAAGTCAAACAATTCGTATAGCCAAAGTTAAGGAATATTTTGTCTACACCATAACGAGCAAATCAAGTAACAACCATTTTTTTCTCAAGGTCATCTCACCGCTGAGCCTTCCGATATTGCAAATATCTTTCGATACTACATATGTACCTACTAATATTGGACATCTCGGACTAATATTGATAAACTCCTTGACGCTTTCGATTTTATCAATATTAGTCCGAGCTAAACGTCCTCAAAGTAATTGCCAACTAAAAGTGGGGTGCAGAAAGTATACAATACACGAACAGTTCTGTCTTTATTAGACTTCTACAAAAAACAAATCTTTAAAAAAGCTTGACGTACTGGAATACGCCTGTGTAGTTGGGCATTTAATACAAGCCCTAATACCAATATTAGTAGAAGCCGTGATTAAATCAATGGGAACTAGTAGAGATCAGCAGACTCTCTTATACGTCGTTAAAATCACTAGCCTTCATCAACACCTTATTCAAGGGGTTTTTATGAACTCTACGTCGACAGACAGGGACTATTCTAGAGCTTAATGCTAGTATCCGACGCAAAATGATTGCCATACAGTACTCTTATCAAAATATTTAGAACAAACTTGAAAGTTAAAAATAAATAAACAATTAACTGATAAAAAACTTAGTTTTACCCAAAAAAAAAAATTGCCAAACCTATAAATGGCACAAACTGGCTAACGATATTCTGTTAATATTCAGTGGATCTTTATAATTTAGTGGTCTCAACCTACGATCATGAACTTTATCTAAACGCTCCGAAACCCAAAGTCAAGCCATTAAATTGGAAGACCTTTCAATTCTACCATAAAATACGGTTAATCACTTTGACTTGACAATTAAATTCTATTTTATAGAAACAAAATTAGTTACCTGCAGTATTCATTGTACGTAAGCACGTAGCACTTGTCCTCAATGCAGGCAACACTATTATGATCAAGATGTCGCGAGGCAAACACCTCATCGGCACAGTCACCGGGTCGTCGTCCGATTTCTGTGTGCTCTGGTCGATAGTACCATAGCAGAGACATCATCATCTCGCCTGCAGATACAAAAAGAATCCAATTAGTTTCATGAACGATCGATCGTTGTACCTGAAATACTCACCATCTTCAGGATTCTCCCATAGTGTGGCCACTTTGGCAACGTACGGTAGTTCGTTCTTCTTGGAACCAGCACGTAGAAGGACACAGTCACCGGGCTGAATTATGTCACCGGAATCGTGTCGCATGGCTTTGTATCGTGTTCGCATCACCTGTGGGTCATCGCTCTAAGTAAAAAATGAAGAAAAAACATAATTAGTTACTATTTAGATTATAATTATGGGATTTATTTACATTCAGAAACACCTTGCCCTGAAATGGTTGACCTTCCCAATTCCAACCATTACTCCAGCGCGGAATGGCCGTTGACTTTCGTGGTACAATTACTTCCTCCACTTCGGCAACGTGTCGCACACGATGTCGCTTCTTATTACTGAATTTCGCACCACGTGATTTACCCTTCTTGCCAGATGCCTTCGAATGTACATAATGTCGGTAATTGTTGTCCGGCACCACATTGTTGTTGTTATTATTCCAGCAATCATTGTCCGGCAATGATGGGCATGGAATTTGTTCCGAAACAATCGGAGCGGTATCTGTGTTGTTTGTCACTGTTTTTGATGATTGGTCTTCTGTATTATTGGTTGACTGCTTTCCTGAATCACACATCGCTTCACTGGTATTCCCAGAATTACTGGAATCCTTCAAAGGAGTCACCTGTAATGGCTGTTGTCCAATAGTAGATGGTTTCTTAGACTCAGACCGTGATCGTCCTTTGTCCGATTTGATTTTGCTCATAAGACTGGATTTCTTGGTTTCCTGTTCGGAGAAATAACCCTTGGCCACCTGATCAATGGTCAACTCTAGACTAGACATGTACATTTCCTTTTCCCTTCTTTGGTCAATATTATCTAGACGCAGGTCACATTTCTGATCTGGCTGCTGCTGCTGATCATTCGGTTCAGTCAATATTTGTTGCACTGGTTCGACCAATACATTTTCTGTAGATTTACTCTTTTTCTTCTTATTGAAAATGCGACGTTTCACATTTTGATTTGATGTGATCAGTAGTTTTTTGTGTTTGCCATTTATGATAATCTTGCGCTGTTGTACACCGAATCGATGTCCACCACGGATTAACCGGAAACGTGAACGACAGTTTTTCTCACCGTTGCAGAGGTACGGTTTTGGATCCGATTGTTTTATAAGACTTTTGTAGCTGTTCGGTGAGGATTTCTTGCATGGATTTTTCTGAAGCTCTAGGATTTTACGTTTTTTAAGTGAGTTTGTCGGTGAGGTTGTCTCGGCATCGACGTCAATGATTTCCGATTCAGCTTTACGTTTATCGCTGGTGTTTAAATCCAGTGGAACTTCTTGTACGTCATCAGCAGAATCACTGCATTTGTCAACAATGACAACGTCATCGTCGAATGCTTCCTTCTTGACGTCCTCCTCTTTGATTATATTGGATTCTTGTTTAACACCATATAATTCAGAGGATTTATTTGAATGAAATGAAGCAGAATCATTGGTGGTAGCTGCACCTCGTACTTCATCGTCAGCCGAATGATGGTGATGATGGGAATGCAGAACGTGCTGATGATGATGATGTGGCATCATCATCATTTCACGTGCCATCGATTTGCCAAGACGTGCACGACGTACAAGCGGTGTATCTGGCGGTTGTGTGGCCGATGCCTGAACCGTAGGCAATGTCAGTCCGGTCGATCCACGAGCCGGACTTGAAGACAGATCCGATTCGCGGCTCTTGTAGTTCTGTACATAGTTCGGATGCGAAGCATGACCGACTTTTTCATAAGATTTCTGTGGCTGTGACTGTTCGGAACAGTCAGTATTACGATCTGAACCACTACCAGACGACATTGTATTGGTCGGCAGAGTTGTTGTGATAGAGGTCGAATGTTCGTCGGTCATGGTGGCAACGACATTCGTGTGTTGAGATTTATGATTGTGATAGAGATGTGAATCGGTTTCCGGTTTTACCACAACGGTGATTGCCTCGGTTTTGCAGGTGATCTTACCGTTGGTGGATGGTGGCGTGGTCATGGCTTCGAGTGGTGCAGCTAAATGATTTGTCTGAACTGGGCCTTTACTGGTCTTGCTACCAATAAGAGGCCCAGTAAGGACGTTTTTTGGACACGACGGCATCGGGCACGGACAAGTGCTCTGGTATGGTGGTGGTGGTACATCTGAATATAAAAAATCAGGTGATTAATATAGAGATTAAATAAATACCTATAGAATATTAGATATGGATGAATTTGAGAGCTGAGACTGAGAGCAAGTGTATGAATGCGTAAATTTATAGAGGTCGTCTCACTCTGAGCGTAATTTGCTAGCAATGTTTTACACTATAAAGTGGCTCGTGGTGCTCGGATATACACACACACATTAATACTCAGATGTTCTAAATATAAATCATGGTCAACACTCATATACATAAATATTCAATAAATTGTCATCGGATCGAGACGACGACGCGCAACGTTGCTTAGACAGCAAATTCAAATGCTCTAGAATTGTATATAGCTATATGCCTATATGTGCGTACAGTATATGTATGTATGTGTGAGTTTTCTTAAACTTAAACACACAGAAAAGGTACAGATGATATATGTGCTACTGTTTATCGTCTCGAACTTTTAAGTGAATTGAATGAACGTAACTCTCAATTAGATGTCGCACAATCTTTTATTTTCGTTGTGCTGTGTGAATGTGTTTTTAATTAAAATTGTAGAAACGAAAATAATTCTGTTGAATTTATATATTAATTTAGAAATTTTGCTTTTATTTCGATTGATCTGTCTAGAAATAAAGTGAAAATCATGTTTTTTTCTATCAATAGTTGAAGTTTAATGAGAATAAGATCAATACATACTAAAGAAAGGCGAACAGGTATGAAAAGAGAAAAGATAAAAAAATGACATAGTTCATAATATAATTAGATTTAATTGTAAAAAAGGAGAATTGAGAGAAGAGAAAAGTAAATTTTTTTGGACACAAGTTTTATTTTTTATAGAAGAAAAAAGAAATGTGAAGAACTGAAAAATAAATGGAAAAGCCCAAAAATAAGATTTTTTTTTTAAATAAAAAAAGGTAATTAGAATAAAGAATTGAAAGAACAGAAAATAGAATCGAATGATATTTTAAAAAACAGACGAATAGAAAACACAATTTAGAATAGAGAAATAAAATTAAAATAACTGGAAAAAAACGAAATTCAGCAAGTGAGAAAAAAGCAAATTTAGAAAAGGCAAAGTAAAATGAGAAGAAACAATTAAAGAATAAAAAAGGAGAAGTTGATGTTTTAATTGAAGAAAAGGGAGAAGTGAAAAGACAACTCAAAATAAAAAACGAAATTTAGAGAATGTAAAGTAAACTTAAAAGAAACAAATACATAATGAGAAAAGAGAAAAGAAAAAGTTGTTTTTTATAGAAGAAAAGGGGAAGTGAAGAATTGAAAAATAAATAAAAAAGGAAATTTTTGTTTTTAATTTTTAAAGGGAATTTAAATAAAAAAGGTAAGATTTAGAGAATTGAAAAATGAAAGAACAGAAAAAACACAATTTATAGTAGAAAAATAGAATAAATGAAGACTTTAAAAAATAGAGATAAAAAAATCAAATTTAGAGAAGGCCAAGTAAACTGAGAAACAAATAAATATGAAATGGTAAAAGTAAAGTTTACTTTTTAATTGAATAAAAGAGAGAAGTGGAAAATTTAACAGACACAATAATAATAAAGGGAAAGACCAAAAATAAGACAAAAAAAAGACAAAAAGAAAAATTTAATATTTTTTAAAGGAAAACTGTGAATTGAAATAAAATAAAAGGTATTTAGATTTAGAGAATAAAGAAATGAAAGAACAGAAAATAGAATTAAATGATAATTTTAAACACAAAAAAAAAACTAAATTTAGAGAAGTCTGCGTAGTTTACAAATAGAAAAGTAGAAGTGATAAAAGAAAGAAAAAGTGTATTAAAGAGGTGATAAAAAAATCCAATAAAAGAGAAAAGGGAAAAGTGAAAAATATAATCAAACCTATAGCAAAGAAAAAAAGAAAATACGAATAGAAATGGGTCCCTATACAAATATACTTTTTTCTTTTTTATAACATAAAATTCTACAACAACAAATACAATACACACATATAAAGCTCTAAAATATAAAATTGCTGATTCTTTTCTATCGGTTGGCTTAAAATTTGTCCTTTAGTTGAAATAAATACTAAAATATATGAAAACTTTAAAATTAAATAAGTTTAGGTCTTAATCTATTTTAGACAAGAATTGAAAGAGTGAAAATGGGTAAAACTAATAAAAAAAATTCCACTGAAAAAAAATATATTACCCATGCTTAATAGATAATAAATAAATAAATATTAAAATCGAAAATTTATATTATAGAAGACAATCTCAATTTATTTAATTATCAAAAAACAAAAACTTTTATTGAAATAAGAACGGAGTAGAGTAAATTTAAAATATAGAAAAAGAATTGAAAGGAAACCATGTTTACAAAAACATGTTTATTGAAACTAAGAAAATGAATAACCAATATATTAGGAAGAGAATCGAGGGTTGCTAAATACTAAATAGGAACAAATAGAGAATTAAAGGAATATAAACAAAAGAGAAATAGTCAAATTTAAAGCTACTTAAATACATTTTATTTGAGATTCTGGAATTATAGAATTAAAGATAATTAAGAGAAAAGACAAATTAGATCAAGAAAATTGAAAGCAGAAAGACTGATTCAAGTAATATATCTAATTAAATACAAACAACGTAAAAAAGATAATATAGATAAAAATAGGAGAATATAGAAATGTAGAATGGAAAAAAGACTAGAAAAGGAGTAAAAAAAGGAGTTCGGAAAAAACAAAAAATCTAAAGAAGAAAAGATGGAATAAATAATAGACAAACAAGATTTATAAAGCTATATAATTGAAGAATTGAGATAATTAACAAAGATAAGATTCAGTAGATACGAATTAAGGGAAAAAGAGGAGAATAGTGAATCGATGGAAATGAAAGAAGATAAATGAAAATATACCATGCATTGACCAATCTCCTAAAACGATGGACAGATCAAATAGACTACATAAATGTCTAAAAAAAATGTTAGAAACTTGAGGAAACTTTAAGCAAATGGCACTTAAAATCTTACGAGTTCTATGTTTGTTTGTTGTGCCTTTATCTATTTTTTGATCATTGCCTATTTTTGAGAGAGTTGCGAAATGCCATATAAAAAAGATTGGATAATTTTTCTCACTTTATAATCAAATATTCTTCTAAATTGATGACTATATATACTCAACAAAATCAAGGCAGAAAAAATACAAATAAAATTACATGCATATTGGGAAAAAAGTCTACAAACGACAGATTTTACAATGAAATCAAACGAATCGAAAAAAACATATTAAAATGAAGAACAAACCAACGCATAATCCAAACAAAACGACGACATCGACGGACGTTTTTTAGAAAATGAGTGAATATCATACATTTGCTTACCCATGTAAGGAGGTTGCATGCCTCGACTGTAGCACTGACCCCCTCCCGGGCTGTATCCCGAATAGTACGGTGAATAGTGTTCCATGTGTTGTGGACCACTGGGACCGGCTGGCACCAGTTGTGAGCTGCCCGGTGGTGGTGGTCCGCCGCTACTCGGTGGCGGTGCATCGTACATTTCGCTTGGTGATGGTTGATAGTAGGGACCGGTTACGTAGCGTCGATATGAGCTTGGGTAGACTTTTGATGGATAGTATGGTTGATAGGGTGGCGGAGAATAGCACATCTCTTGGGGATGTTGACTGAAGGGGCCATAGTAGCTGGTGGGCGGGTACGTGGAACAGTGCATTGGATGCATGGGCCGTGCGTACGGTCCCGACCCTTGGGGTGCGTACCGGAATGTTTGTGAGCGTGGTGCTAGGTCACCGCCTTTTATAATTTTATTTATTTATTAAATATTTTTTGTTTTAAATTGCTGCAGCTTTGTTTGGTGACAAAATTACCTGTGATGATGACTTCACTATCTGAACTCTCTGCGGCGGATGTGGATTGTGGCGGTTGTGGTATTGGGTCACTGTCTAATGGCAGCGGTACCGTTTTCACTGACACCTTCTGCGGTTGCGGCTGAGCCACCAAATGAGATGTAATTAACGGACCAGCTGGTTGATAGTATCCTAGAAGACAAACAAAAACAAAAATAGAACGTAATTAGAAGATGTGCCTTGTCAAAATTGAAACGCATACAAATAAATCGAAGGGAAATAAGTTCCCCCTGTTTATTCTAGAAATATACGATTTAAGTCGCTTCTTTATTACAATATATATATATATATTATATTCCGCATGTAACTGCTTTCTTAAAACCTACATAATATTGAAAGAAAAAAGGTCTTCTGTGTGTGTGTGTGTGTGTGTGTGTTCTGACGAGTGTGCGCACGCGCGGTTGTACTATAATTCAATTCAATTTAATTCCTTCGTTGTGTCTGTCTCACTCTGGCTCGCACGTGCGTACGGATGTGATTTTAAGGCATAACACTCTGAGCGCGTCTTTCGACCTTAGATAGTTCCGTTCAGACTTCAAAGTGCGTGTTATACATAATATTTGTATGTGTATATAGACTTACTTTGTATAAGGTTCTCATGAGACTTTGTTGTGCCTGAGTTGTGCGCAATTTATATATTTCGTATAAAAAAAGGGGGACACACAAAGTCGTCCGTCGTCTTCGTCGCGATCATATAACCATAACGATTTGAACGCTATTTTATAAATATAAATACACTTCCAAGGGGTTACCTGCGCATATGCGACTTATAATATATAATTTATATAGTTGTAAATTTGTAGGTAGGTAACACGTAATTCATGTACGCAGTTAAATTAATATAAATTGTAAATGTTGTGTGAAAAATAAATTGCACCGACTGGAAATTAGTTTCATGTTTATTCAATTTTGTTGCAATGCATTTTAAGTGCAACTGAGGAGAGACATGTGATTGATAGGTATTGTTTAAAATTATAAAAATATTTATTCTGTGTTTCTTTTTAAGTTATGCTAATTAAATTAAGCTTTTACACGTGTTCGCTTAGTTTAAAAGATTTAATTAACATGGTAATTAAGGATTGAAAACTACGTCTTACAAGAACAAATAAAAGCAAAATGAAAAAAATGAACATTTTCTGAACTTATTATGAACACGGAACTATGCCAACTACAACTACATTTACTTGTTTATAACATTATTATTTATCGTATATTTAGGAACCGCAAAATCATAAAAAATCGAGTTGACTGGATTTACAGGGTTTGAGGAAGGAAATTTACTTGGACTTAAGCCCAACGAGATACAGTCGGTCATGGAGAGGAGCGGAATTTGTTCTATCGGCAAGACAATACATCTTTTCGTGGATCAATTGGTCAATATTAACCATGACATTCGTGGTACTTTAGGGGACTAAGCAGCATTTTGGCGATGTGGAATTGACGTTTCAGCAGAACTCAGAGCCAGCCTAAAAGTCGAAAATGACTAGTGCATGTAGTCAAATTCAACAATGACATTCTCGAGAACGTGGTGCTTCGTAACAAGGCGAAAATAATATAAATCAGTTGATATTTATGTTTATTCTGGAGCAATTCAAGAAGCATGAATTGACCAGTCGAATCTTTGAATTCGTTGATTTGGACCTTTGCGCCGAAAAACCTCCATTCAGGGTCAAAAATCGTGGAGATTGCAACATTTTTGGCCACAGTAATCTTCAATGAAAGATTCGAAGCAGTAATTAAAATCATGAATGTGATGTGCTGTCAATTACACCAAACGGCGGGATGAAGCCCGAATCGCCCGCTCCGAGAGACGCGTGAGCGATGTCGTTCGTCAGGCCAGGATGAGGAAGGTGTCCTGTATGGTTCAGGAATCGCAGATTAGTGGTAAGTCACGAGTTCATGGCGTGATTCATACTTCAACTTTCAAACGCGTTTTTCTCGAAACCACTTTTTCATCTGGCTATTATGATAACTAAAAATGACTTGACCGATCGCCTTGAAATGTATAGGGCATGTCCGGCACATATGTGGCTATGGCCGGAAGGAACTAAAATAATTGAAAAAGGGCACGTCGTCTTTTTATACACAACAAATTAGAGCAAAAAAACGTGTTTTTATAGAAATTAGTTCAGGCCATAGCCACAACCACCAAAATGATTTTTGATTTCAGATCATAACACATTATAAATTATCATCATTTTCCATCTCAAAAAACACAAATCAATTGTGAACAACTCAACCTCAAGCATTCAGAATGACCAAGTCCAGAACTGGCACCAAACCTCAACAGATACCTGTGAAAATTGGAATCACTTCGATAGCTGGTTTCCCATTGACGATACTCTATTTTGGGGCATATATTTAAAAGTTTCCGGAATGAGCAAGAGATGGCGCGCGTATCGTGGAATTGTTATGATGGTTGTCAAGGCCAAACTACAACATTTGGGCATGAGGAAGCTATCGGCGCGATGGGTGCCGCGTTTGCTGACTGTGGACAACAAGCGAAATCGTGTGACCACTTCGAAAGAGTGTTTGGC
>JANSTU010006047.1:0-17107 GCA_027564075.1 Bolitophila hybrida
AATTGATGGCAATAATGTTCCGTTATTCCAAATCAATAACCTATTTCACAAATAGTCTATTAATAGCAAGAGGAACCTACTGCTACATTCGAAAAACACTTCGGTCTGCCGGTCGGGATTGAACCGGCGACCTCCCATAAGCCAGGGCAACGCGTTAACCCACTCGGCTATGGCTATGGCTTCGACCTTTTGTAGTAAATGATAATTTTCGTTCGCGTCGAAGGTATTTAAAAGATACCATTTCCTTTTAATACATTTGGAGTAAATAATTGCCACTCGCATTGTAGCTCTTCCAAATTACTTGTTAATGCCAAAATATTTAAAAACATTTTTTAACAGATTCCAAATAAATATCTTGCTATATTTTAAAATTATACTTGCTCCAGCTTATTATTATTATATATTATATTATATTATAATTATTTAATTCTAATCAATTTCGTTATCTGAAAAACAGATGCCAAGAAGTTATATTAATAATAATTTATTTATTTATTATCACATAAAGTATTGTAATACAGCGTCGTATTGTTCCAATATTCTTTCAATGGCTTCAATTGATTCACATCTGTTCCGATTTCTTCAATGTAGATACTGCATGTTCATACATTTATAATTTGTGTTTTTTCGTTCTATATACTCGTATATTTCATCAATTTATTTGTACCTTTAATCACGTTTGACCCATCATATGAGACTCAAAATGCTAGTCAGCAAAACCCTGCATTTGACAAAGCAATCTTTATGTACTATGTTAGGGCTTAAGATTTACTATCTTGAATAAAAATTGTCTTAAATGGTCACATTCTCACCTATTTGAATATCTGCGATCTTCTGTTTATTCGCTGTTCTTTTTCCGATTCGGCATTCGTGGACTCATCATACATATAATAACAAAATATAGTTCTCCAATATCCTTTAACCATATATTCCAACCATAGCCATAGCTGAAAGGGTTAACGCGTTGGCTGGTTTATGGGAGGTCGACGGTTCGACCCCGGCCGGCAGCCGAAATGTTTTTCGAATGTAGCACGTAAATCAGTAGGTTCTTCTTGCTATTAATAGACTATTTAAGAAATAGGTTATTGATTTGGAATAACGGAACATTAATGCCATCAATTAGCATATACACTTGCACCCTGTATAGAACAATATAGTAAGTGTATGATGGCGTTTATGATTCACAATTCCGAATATAAAATAGCAAGATAAAAAGCTTTTGGACATTTGTGAAATGAAGACTTCTTATTAGTAGAAACACTGATTATATAAGTAGTTCAATAATGAAAAACTAAAGAATGTAACATGCGGAATAGAAGTATTATATCAGAATATAACAAAATCTCTAATTAAAACAAAAAAGTTTGTGAGTATCGGCATTTTGAATTATTCAAATAGGAATGAAAACTATAAACATTACAGATTACTTCAATTACAAATAAACAATGGTATCGGGCCGGAAATATTTTGTTTAGTTTGATTTTTATTACGCCAGATTTGTGTTATATAGTGGGATGAAAGTCCGATATTGGATATTTCATGCCGGGTAAACAAAAATAAAATAAATATACTCCAAAAAAATCTGTCCACCATAAAAAATGTTCAGCTCATTAAATTGTGCCCTGAAAAAATAATATATATCATAAAATAAAATATGTGCACCGATTCATTCAAAATTTTTCACCGATAAAAAATAAATAATTAAAAAATGTGAAGTAATAAATTGAATATATTGCTCTCCGAAAATGTATTTATTAAAATAAATACAATACACGGAATAAAAAAAACTTTTTTGAGTATAATTATATATAATAGAGTATAATTTATTAAGGGGTTACCCCCACTTATAACTTTGAATTTTCATTTTTGAAGTATAACTATCTGAGAATAGGTTCTTCAAATTTCAAGTCGATTATGATTATAATGATTATAAGCCACTACCAACAAATGTTTTATACGCCATCAGACCCATATATATAAATATATAGTACTGATATCAGTAAACAAACTGTACTTGAACGATGTGTTGGTGGCTTCAATACAAATAACAACAAAAAAGTTATAATAAGCTTATATGGAAAATCAGCCCGAAGATCGTGTCGAGTAGAGCGATTATGTAAACAAACTAAATTATTTTCCGTTAGTATAGAGGACTGTTGTATGCCTGTAAAAGTGACAAGACGCTGCGTCTACACATGTACGGTGTCATCGAACGTCTTGTCACTTTTACAGGCCAAAACCAAACTCAACACATACAAGAAAATTTCCAATACATAATTATGTTTTCTTGGTTTAGACTCAACTATTAGAGTACTACCATACATATTCTGAGCAGCATTATGTTATTCATAGAAACGATACATTTATATATGTATATATAATTTAAAAAAAATATTACTTGAGAAGTTTACGAATGCTGAGATAAATTTTTAAATAACGCTCTCATAATCCTAATATTTAGTGCATAAGATTCGCTCTACATCACAAACATCATATACCAACACACATTCACTCACGAAAGTGCATTAATATCTTAGACGTGTGCCGTCTTTTCAATTCACGCATTTCAAGTGCAAATGATGTTTGTGTTTGCTCAAACAAGCAGACATAAAATCGATTTCATTTTATGATTGTATGTGTGTGTGTAGATTACGTCATCAATTCACACTGCATGCTGTCCAACGCACCGGCGGGTGGCGCAGCTCCATCGCGCCAAGGTGAACTCACGCGCAGGAAATAGATTATTGGAAAACACATAAATTATCCCATTCCACATATGAATATTAATGGGGTGTGGCCCTTTCGATTATTATTTGTTCAAGAGTCCAATTTAAATACGTATAGAATATCCAAAGACTTGTAATACATAAGTGTATGTGATGACACAGTTCCCCCAATATGTGTTAGAAACCGGGTGGGGCTCTCCGAGAATACATTCAGCTCTCTGTGTAATTCCGCGGGTATCTCTCTCTCTCTCTTTAGAACTTCATAAGCAATGCTCAGTTAATCTATACACGATGTGTGCGTGGTAATATATGTGAACGGCCAGGAAGCGAAGCACACGACTGGCTTTGCTTGGTGCATTCGAACGAAGGCATTCGCAACGACTTGAGTCAGACGGTTCCATTGGCTGCTGTGTCACTGTTCTTTTACTGCAAGTTTCCCGGTTGCAGGCGAATGCTTTGAAAGTGATTGCTTTTGTGTGTGCTGTTGTTTTCTTAGAAAAGTTTCAACACTAGAAAATACGGTGAATAAATTGTGCAAACGTTCATTTCAAGTGCAGAATTACGTGTGCATCGTCTGGGATAATACCTGTGTGTGGGTGTGTGTGTGCGAGCACCAACAAAAAAGGCAACGTAAGTTTGTGTGTGTGTGTATGTGGTTGTGGGTGTAACCACAGTCAGCAGCAACTTTAATTTAGTTTATATAAAAATATAAAAAAACCAATTAAAATCACAAAAACACCGGATCTTTGCAGAGAGCAGACCCATTAATTGGAGTCTGCTCAATGTGAGTATAATAAACAAATATATAATAAACCTACAATTGATAACGTCGCATTGTGCGTAGGACAAAAGCTCTTTATAGTATTATATATTTATTGTAGTAATGTATTGTATGCTCGTTTCACTTTCTTAACGACTCGCCAGGGTGCGTGTGTGTTTGCCTTTATATGACCCCTTCCAAAGGGACATAAACGTCTAGCAATCACCCATAACGACACCCTGCAGACGTCGCACACATACACATAGTGTGACACACAATTATTCGACTGGATCTCCGGATTTTATGCTCAAAGGGTTAAAATGAAATTGTTTGTCATAAACATTGTTGATTTCATCCAAAAGACAACGCAAATTAAATATAGCTTCTAGCCATCTATTTTACGGGTTTTAATCGCACGCAGATTCTGTGTGAATTACACGCTTACTAAATTCAACGTTAATTGCACACCACAATTATGCATAATTAATGTTTTTGCGATGGTGCAGGCGACCGAGCACTCATCTGTGACACATTTTTATTCCGGTTCAATAAACACTATTAAAAAATATTCGCTCATCTGACGCGCATCGACGTGAATGCATATCCCATATTAATTTGAATAGTTAAACCATTTTTTTTGCTTCGGTAAATCGTTTATATAGATTACGGGCGGCATGTCGGATTCCGAGGAAGAGTCAAGTACATCGGATAACAGTTGGCCGGTCAATGAGTCCTGGCTGACTAGCGTACTAAAGGAACACCATCGTACCGATGCAACGGTGAAAATAGTGGTACATCGATTTGATCATCCGACCAAAATATAAATACAATGACATATTATTGATTACACAGGACTTTAGCGTTAAGGCAGCCTGTCAGAATGGCGTCAGTAACCTGAGTGATTTGTTGGCCGTGTCTGTGGTGTACGAGATTGATAGCATCACACAGACAAAGGATCTTATTATCAAACTGTTGCCACACGATCCCTTTAGTCGATACTTCGTGACGGAGGCACAATTTGATCTGCGAGAGATTAAGTTCTATACAAAAGTAATATCGTTAAGAGTTTTTTTTAATAGTATTTATAATAAAACTTGAGTGCATTTAGATTCTACCCGATTTGGAGAAATTCCACAATGAGAACTTGAAGGCCGGCGCCACACCGATGCACATTTATGTGCCAAAGTGTTTTCATACACAGTACACGGCTGGACTACATAATGAAGATGCCAGTCCCGAGCCACCGGAGAGCATACTGGTGCTAGAGGACATGAGACCGTATGGATATCGGGTAAGATGGTAATTTATATATACAATACCGACAAACTAAAAGTATTTTATTTTTTTAGCCAGCTCATTTCAAGAAAGGTTTAACACTACAAGAGGCTGAATGTGCTGTGAAGAGTGTGGCCGTAGTGCATGCTCTATCGTTGGGCATGAAGATCAAAGAGAAGGTCGATCTTAATGAGAAATATCCGGTAAAACCTTGGCAAAATTTGCTAATAATCTATGATAACTAGCTTATAAATTTTAGTTTCTATTTCAAACGTCCAAGGCTACCGAAAGCTACCAACAACTGGTAGAGCAAGGTCTGCCACAGTTGTCCAAGTTCCTGGAACGTATTGCTGGTCATGATAACGAGCTGGCTGCTCTTGCGGCAATCCGTCCAAAGACTCGTGCGATTATCGAGCAACTACTGATGCCCATCGAACCGATGGGTCTTATTACACACACCGATTTCTGGTGTAACAATTTACTGCTAAAGGAGACCATTGACGAGCAACACAGTGACAATTGTGTGATTCTAGACTGGCAAATGGTGACCTACAGTAGGCCAACAAATGACATTGCTTTGTTGGTTATTTCGTCGTTGTCCTCACAGGTGCGTCGAGATAATGCTAATACACTTTTGGATCTGTACTATGTCACACTGCGACAGAATCTTGAAAGTATATCGATAGATCTGGAAGTTGATCTTGGCTACACGCGAGCACGTCTTGAGCAAGACTACAAGTAAGTGATCAAGCAAAAACTAATTCAAATATATATGATCATTTTATTTTGTATACAGAAAATCACAACTTCTGGCATTGTTACTGTGCATCGGCTCAGTGGACATAGCACTGGGCAACCAGGAGGCTGAACAACGTTTCTTGGATGTTTTGCACGATCTCTACGAAGAAGGCATCCTTAACACCGACGAGATATCTATCTAGACGTCATCAAATAAAAACTATTCCAAATAACACACCAGAGAAAACGCTTTCGTAACACAGGCAATAACTGATGGCTGATAAACAGATTAATTAAATCATCCGGTCGACTAAATAATCACTGCGCGCGCACAACAGCAATAATTCTATCCATTTATCCAAACTATACACACAAATTAATATATATATATACCAAAAACAGTAAGATTCCATTTTAGGCAAAGCCACACCATACACGATATTTAATGAGACAAATCAAAGTTTACATTATAATTATTATAAAAATACAAATACTTTTCTGAAAGACGTAATCAATCAACTGCCAAAATAACTAACAAACACACACAAATAAAGATTACAATAAAATAACAAAACAAACATAAATAATCATTTACATAATTTATAGAACGCGATGCATTTTTATAGAAAGCTAATCGATAAGAAAATGCTATACAGAAAAAGAACCGTCTTCAGATACTTGAATGTTGAAGAATTGATTCCAGTTAATGGAGGCAACAGTGCTCAATCAAAGCAATCTACTCGATAAGCTGTGTTTAGTTTATAGCATTTGCGTAATATGTTTTAGAAAAAAAACGGATCCACTAAGAATTATAAATCGTAGTCTAATAAATATGATATTTAGTATGTAGTGTTGGTTGTTATTTTATTGGTTCATTTTTAGAAATTATATTTAAAAATTAAAAAAAAATGAATCTCGTTTAGTTGACTGTTGAGGGCAGGGCAGTGCGACATTTGTCAATGGTTGCCACCATAGTCGTTAACACAACAATTTCCGTTGCGAATTCCCTTTTTTTATCTAATGTGCTGGGGTACAAAAAAAAAATATCATTTTCAAAGTCAGTGCACACTTACACAAAAACTAATTGACGAATTGATCAGAAATTTTGCACAGTGCTTATTCATATAATCATCAAATTCTTGAAATGGCAAGAAAATAAATTTTTATATGCAAATAGGTAATAGTTTCATAATTTAAAACCCATGTTCTAATGCATATCGGATGATCTAATCATTTCCCTGGACCATTTGAATTATTTATATTTACATGAAATCGATGCATAATCTTGAAAATATTCAAATGAAAATAAATATTATGGAACTAACGACAAGATAGCTCACAAAAAATAGTATAATCACAAAATAAATTAAAAAAAACTCACCGATGCAGCAACACCGCCCAGAACTGCGCACTTTCGTTTGTGCTTACCAGCCATACGATAGCGCGTATGAATCTTTCGGCCTACCCACACAGGAATGCCTTATATATCAAACACAATAAAACCGGTTAGAAAGGTCAACATAATTCAATAATGTATTTATATTTACCAATGATCATGGCAGGCACAGCAATGCCGGCCACCAGCGCAATGCCAACCGGAGCACCGACCAGAGTGCCCAGCTGCCAGAGAAGTTTCTTCTTGCGTGACCATGGCTTTTTACCCCAGAAAGTGCATCCGGATGGACTAAGAAAGGGTACAATAAATAAGTAAATACACATAAACAAAAGATATATCATAGAATTGACATAGAATATAGATAAAAAGTACCTTAGATAATGTAGATCACTGATCTCCTTCATGCATAGCCAGCAGAATTCGGAGCCGCACACAGCACAAACCATGTGATTGCAAGAGCCATCGTCCATTTTGACAATCAGAACTTGGCAGCGCGGGCAAGGTTTAATATCGTCACGATTCTGTGAATCCTGGCTGATACTACCGGACGGCGCACGTGTAGGACTCTGACGGGTAGCACGAGCAGCATCGCACGTCTGGTCCGGATGCCATTCGGCCTTACAGTGATAGCAAAAGTTTATGTCACAGCCAGGACGCTCACACTTGATGCGTGGGCAAGATGCACAGCCACTTGCAATTACAGCAAAGCTAAACAAACATACATTTTATTAGATATATCAAAATATCACTGAAGTGTAATATATTACCTGCAGTCCGGTGCCGGACACCAGCGTGAGTCCGGATCAGACAGCAACACTCGACGCACCATAAAGTCCTCGTATTTGCATACAGTCTCGGGATGATTACTCAGCAATGCTTGAATATCACTCGGATGCATAGAGTCAGAACACTGGGGGCAAGCTGAAAAACACACACACATATTATATATTTAATAAGGATTATACTTGAATTATTATATATTTCTTCAATCTCACCAATATCGGTTCGAGACTCGAGTATCTCGATCATAAGGTAACTTTCGAGACAGCTCCGGCAGGCCATGTGTTTGCAGGTGAGCAGGGCATAGAAATCGTCCGGTGTGCCATTGTTGTAGCACAGTGGACACTCCATTCCGGATGCGCTTACCTTTAACGGTGAAACGGTGGGTATACGTTGACTAGCACTGTGCGACGGTGGTGTACCCGAATGCTGGGACGTTGCATCGGAGTTATTCTGCAAATATTGCGATGAATAAATTAACTGGATAAGATTAAATTAACTTTGTTATTTTTAATGTATAATATAAGAAAAAACAATATTTTTTCAATGAATTTTATCGGCATGAACAGCAAAACCAGCTTATAAGGTCAGTTGATACTGGTTGAATCACCTCTGATCGTGGCAACGAGTATTTAAGTTATGGCATATTATCTTAACAATGGAAGAGGTAGGTGGTAGGTAAAGGTCAATCTATATAATCTTTGTGTTTGCGATTTTTTTGAAAGAGATAAATGGTCTAGACTAGAACTATGCCGGTTGTTCACTATGATCAATTTCATGTTCAACTCTAGTGTATGACGCTCTCAACTCGTTGGAAGTAGTTAGTAGATCGTTGTTCAAAGTCTTGCTCGACAAGCTCGAATATTCTTTGGACATCGAGTGAATAAACGATTCAGAATCAACTTTTTTATTATTTTTTTCGTTAAGATGATTTTTTTTTGGAACGAATTAAAATGAACGAATTTAATTTAAAACTGCTTTTTAATGAATGATAATAGTTAGCATTTCGGATCATATTTTCATTGATCACGCACAATTGAATACAAACTTCTTAACACATTTGATCCGATATTGATATTTTACGGTATTAACAACTGTACTGAATCAATTGAACATTTAAAACATACAACAAAGATTTTGAAAAAAGTATTTGAATTTGTATTCATTGGCTCGCTGGAAACATTGATATTAAAAAAAGCGATTAAAAAATACTTCATTCGCCCAAAATCCCAGAAAATACAACAATTCTTTCAGCGTCTATTATAATTTCATTAACGCGGCAAAATTTCAAAAATGTTCAATCTTTTTAAAAATGAATCGGAAAGATTGATATAATTAACGCAGATTGTTCAGATTTGCATCAACTGAATGCTCATCTACACTTAAAACTGCTTTTTTGATTAACTAGGTAAACGAAGCTTTTTAACAATTGGAGATGTTGATGAACTAGATGTATGAGGCTAGCAACGAGTTTTACTCGAATAAGTTAAAATTTCAATTGCGCAGCGTTGCTCAACGCAAGGAACTGAAGTTTGTAAATGTATTTTAAATTATAGATTTGTATACAGTTCCCAGAAGTGGGCGACCGGCATCATTATGCAATGCAAATTGTTTTGATTAACATATTTGGTTGCACATTCAAGTTTGTAATTGAATGTAAAAAAATCTTTAGAAAATAGCATGCTTATCAGTTGTCAAGATTGAGAAGATGTGAGATATTGTGTAATTTGCAATAGATAAATGGCTCTATTTTGGGTACATAAAGAAGAAGAAAGGTAAAGGTCAATGTGTATGTACATTGTGTTTACGATGTTTTTGAACACAGAATTGCATTTACATTTTTTACATTTAAATGGTCTAGACTTGAAGTATATTAGTTTTGCAATGCAAATTGTTATGATTGTCAGATTTGAATGTACATTTGGATTTGAATTAAAAATACCTTTAGAAAATTCCATGCCTATCTGTTTTCAAGATTGAAAAGAAACCCTATATTGCATTTTGTAAAATATTGCAATATATAAATGTCTCTATTGTGATACTTAAGTTACGCAAATATTCCAGTGTAATTGTAGCGAAATGCTTTAAATTACAATGTAAAATATAATAAAAATTCTAAAACCTTTCAAGGCACCCGAAACAGAGAACATACAAAACACGTTGCTGAAACATCTTCCAGCGAGCGGAATATTTCGGCTATCTTTTTTGTTTTCTATACATGCTTGAGACAATTGACAACAATACAAAAATTACCCTATCTCCCTTAAGGATAGTCGGATTTAGTTCGTCTTAATTTTAAATTAGACTTTATTAAAATTCCCTGTACCCATTTTTTATGGATTTTTTTTTATTTTTGGTCAACCATAAGAGCCCTTAAGCCTTTAAACGGAAGAGTGAAAATAATGTCCCCTTGTTTAAATTTAAACTTTCATCTCAAAATTCCTATTCGTAAAGTGTAAGGTAAGCCGGAGTCGACCTTTCGGCCGTCCTCGAAGATTTTGTTTAACTGCGTCGGGTAAATTTTTTTTTTTTTTCATAAAATTTCAACCTATAAAAATTACATATTGCACAGCTGGAGCTGAATCGAGGTGGTAGTAGCGAAAGCACGAAGCTGCTGGTACTTTGGATTTTGTTGAATATCACCTCCTCTGGACGACGAAATTCAATAATTGTCTATTTATGAGATTTTTTCGAAAATGATCTTTTACATCGGTGCTTAGGAAATAATACCCAAAACAATAATGCATTTTTCAACTCCATTGTTTGGCATACAGTCCCGAAGCAGAATTGTCATCAGAAGAGATGAAAGAACTCTTTAAAACTAATTATATGAGATGTCTGAAGAAGTTTTGGATGCTGCAGCAAGGTATCCTTGAACGTAAGTACATTTTTTGTATAAACATTTGCTTGTCAAAACATTAAACGACATTTTCTAAAAACTAATTGATTTGAAACTTGGATATATTCTTACTAACAACAATAGTTTACAATATACAAGTTTACAAAATACATATAGTGATGTAAATAAATAAACAAAATAGCATTATAGCATTAACTATCCATAACAGATAATTTGAACGATGATATGTTTTTTTATAAATAATAACACTCTTGTCGAGCTTAATCGATGGTTGATATGTCTACGTTTGCATTGTACAGGCAATAAAAAATACATTATAACTTGGTATTCTGAACTGATTTTGTTTGCAAATTTTGATTATTTATCTGGTATTAGACATTCCAATCACGGCCAACAGAATATGTTGTTTAAAACAAAAACATTGCGGATTGTTATTCATCCAAGTTCTGATCGTTTTGGTTGCTTATATTTTCCTGGAAAAATCAATTTATAGTCACACCATCGTGTAAGGCCAACGAACTCACGGGTATTTTCATTTACATTTTAGAATTAAGAACTGTAACAAAATTGGCATGGGCAATAACATTCATCCTGGAGTATACAGTGGTATTTTGTTCGATTTAAGATTTATAGCCGACACCTCCTCACTCCCATTGCCGGTAATTGGCTGAACCAAATTTCCAGTCATATCAATTCCAGTATCATTATTTTTTGTACTAAAAGCAAAAGTTGCTAGAATGTCTTTAGATCTGGTTCCTGAAGCTATTGGACCAATTGTCTGTTTGGGCCGGCATGACATACGGGTGAATGTTACGCAAAATACATTCATACACATGAAACAGCATAAATTTATGTTAACAGTGTAATGTGTATTTTCAGATTTTTCTGGACAGCTAAGGCGATACCAACCTCACGCTGTTGCGACCTTACAGACTCGCGAACCAGTTTATGAGACTCCAAAGCGGATTTAAGAGTTGCTTTAAAGTCGCTTCAATCTTGGTTTGATTTCATGTATATGTAAACTGATATAATTTCATAATCTAAGACCTAATTTGTGGAAAACAGACTTACTTTGTTTGTTATGGTTTCTTCGATGCGATTTTTGTTTATATAATAAAATAATGTTTGTAGGTTTACTTTTTTACTTTATTGTGATTAAATTATATAGCAAAATTGGATCAAAAAAGGTCTGCAGTCCATAATTCAGGTGCATTAATGAAAGGTCATATTTTTCGGAAAAGAAGTCGATGGCAGCAATTTCAAGTAACCCTGGAGTTTAAAAAAAGATGGGCAAATCTAGAGGAGAGCGAAAACGCGATTTTGAAAAAAAAGTTCACCTCCCCCCTTTTGGGGTCATTTTTAGACCCCAAAACCATAAAAAATATTCGGCGCTAATGAAACCCTTAAGCACCCTTAAGAGAGGACGTCAAAGTTTTTAAAAAAAATCAGTAAAGTAATTTTTTGAAATGGACTCTTAAACTATCACCAAGCCTAAACTATAATTTCCACAAACCTTAAATAGTACGGCTGTGTGCGGAAACTCCTAATCTTTAATTATTAACCTTGCAAATTTTTTTAACCCTTTCACCCAACCTTCTTTATACACAAATACAAAAAATTACCTTTTTGCCCTTAAGGGTTGTCCGATTTTATTCATCTGTTTTTAAAACATATGTATTTTAAATACCTTTCAGATTATACCCCACATTCCCTCCCATCTCAAAAAATTACTTTTACTGTTTTTTAAAAAAAACTTTGACTGCCGAATATTTTGTACACTATCAAGACCTTCCGACCCAAAGTAGGATTAATCGATCCAGAGAAATAGCTTCCAAAATTATATAGTTTTTTGTACGGCAATCGTTTTTAAGTTTTTTTGGAATCTTTCGGAAAAAAAGACAATTCAACACTTATGGAACCTGGAGAGTCAGTTTGGAAATTGTCTGAACATACCTACTTTTGGGCTGGATCCCACCTAGAGATCCACTTTCAGAAAAGAATTTCTTATGCTCATCATTAAAATGACTCGATCATCATTTTCGGTAGATTTGATAGGCCCCGTTTCGACCAAATTGGAATTTAAATAGATCCTCATTGTATTATTACCATCTTATTAAAAACAAAAAATGTTAATTGCTGCCATCGACTAGTTCTCCAAAAAATATTACCCTTCAAAAATACAACGGAATTATTATTCGATCATAATGTATAATTTAAACACAAAATTAAACCTAAAATCTTGATTTTTATATAATATTTATTAAAATCGAATCGAAGAAACCATAACCGTCTTTCGTTTCCAATGAGTTGTCCGGATTAAGTATGTTTTTATTTCATTTCACCCTTAAATAAATAAATGTTAGAGAACATTTTTGTTTTTTTTTGGGCAAACAAAATGTATAAAAGCTATAAGAATACTCATTCTTTTTATATATTTATTTAATCCGAAATTATTATAAAATAGCTCAAATTGTTTAATGTTTTTGGAAAAATTAAACAATTTGAGCTATTTTAAAAAAGTTTCTGGTAAAATAAATATACGAGTATAAAAAGAATTATTAACGGACAACACACATATTTTTGTGAGTACTAAAAAAAAATGTTTTCGAATTAATTAATTAATTTTTAAATTACTAATTAAAATAATTTTTTTGGTCCCCTACCTTCTAGATTTTCGGGTTAAAATAATCGATTTTTTCGAAAATATTTTATTTACAGTACATCTTAAAAGTATACAGTTAAAATTCACGTTATACGACGATATAGGCGAATTTCAATATTTTGTTAAGCCTTGCTTGTAAAGTATTGCAAACGCCTTTTTCTAAAAAAACTGATTGATCTGAAATTTGGATATATTCTTCCTAACAACAGTAGTTATAACATGAACTAATAAAAAGAGTTTGTTTGACTTTTAAAATAATTTTTATCGTATTTGACAGTGTTTGTTCAAGCTAATTCTAAAATTATATTTAATTTCAAGAGAAATGTACATTTTTCACTAGTGAATTAGAAATCTTTGTTGGCCAAAAGGTCGAAGGTCGCCAAAAGGACTAAATCGTCATGCTTCTTCCAATTATCATGCACCTTAAAGACTTTATATTCTTTGTAGTTTATTGACTACAAGTTGTGACAGATACAATTACACTAATGCGTGATTAGGTGACATTTCAAAAGTGTTAGTATTGCACAATGATTTACAATGATGTATAAAAGTTTGTATCAAATTCACACTCATATATGTCAGTGAGTCACTGCAATCCGTTACATATCAGGCATTAAAAATAATAACAAGTTATATACCAGAAGAAACCAATCTGATTAACGAAATAAGTAATAACAAATGACGCTAAAAAGTTCGATTATAATAACAACCGTATATCAGCAAATGCATTGGATTGGCAATAATTTCCTTTACTCATCGTGAGATTATCGTTAATCATGGCTGAAACTGCGCACACAACTAAGTCGTTTTCCTGACAGCTGCTATCAATAATTACAAAGACGTACGCGTACTTAAAGTGAAAATGTAGTAAACAAATCATAATCTGTAAGTGTCTATTAATTTACTTTTGTCACAAAAGACCGATGCACATAAGTATATATATATAAGTATAGAACAATATATTACACAGAGTTGCAGTCAAAGACATTACATTACATTTTTAATATGTTTATTTTCTTTGCTAATTTTCTTATGCACTTACCTTGGCATTTCCGTTTGCACTGGTGCTGCTGCCATGTGATTTCTCGTGCTTGACATTGCTGCCACCACGTTCAACGTCGCAGTGGCGTGATCCTAAGGGCGGACTACCGCGTGCCGCACGGGCACCCTGCAACAGCAATCTCCTTAGAGAAAAATCCGGAAAACTATACGGATTGCGACTACTACTCATTCTCATGACTTAGTTGCACAACATTTCTGGCACACATACACACACTCACACTTGAAGTGCTACTCTAATCGACTGAAACAAGCACTTTCATTATTACCAATTTTGAATTCGTGATTTTCACGGAAGAATTCGTGCACTTAACACCACCTCTATTATTTGAATTTATTATTATTCCGGCATAAACTATTTGTTGTTGTTGTTTATTAACGTGTAACGCACTTGTTGGTATATTTTTTGTTGTAAATCCTGTGAGCACACCATGCAACTGACTGGTACCGTCTGAAAAATACAACACGATATTTATTAGTTATATACTAGTTTAAAATAATTAATTTACAAACAAATACATGTATATAGATCAAAACGAGCAATGCTGCTTCAAAATATATATAATATATAATCATTAATAATACTCGGCAATTGCCTGAGTATATGCTGAGCAGCTTGTCTTAGATTATGGGGTTATTTGATAAGAAACGCGTCACATTGCACTATATATTATTGTTAACATAGCAATAATGTAGGACAAAGAAATGCGCAAGGTTCAGTCCTCATCGTCCAGATTCGGATGTGCGCACACTTGCTCTTTATCTGTGTGCGACGGCTTTTGTGGTGTTAAATCTCTAGAAATAGAGTGAATTGTATATATATGAATGCACAGATTTGTGATGAAAACCGTGGTTATTTATAGAAACGCATTTATTCGGTTTGTCTGTGTGTGTGTTAGAAATTCCAAAGCATCGTTTATATAAGAATTCATAAATATTGAATTTCATTAAACTAGAAGATTTATTCTATATCTGTGTTAAATTTAAATTTAATACCAAGCTATATAATTCTACATATGATGAATACGAATATATATAGATACAATATTGGTATATACGATGAAATTGATATTAGAATCATTCTAAATTAAATATACTATATACTTTAATCCCTATTCGGGACATAGGGCACCATTTGGTGATTCGTTAATAATAATTTTCGTCAGAACAAGTTATTAGCCTATTGTTGTCTAGTTTGGAGGTAGGGCTGCTAATACCATGACGCTTCCAAACAAGCGGATTTTATCGGTAGTCCACACTAACCGAGACCATGCACGCTGCCGTTGACCTCCTCAAAAGGTTCATCCACCACCGTGCTAAAATGTACAGTATTTGTCGACTTAGTTTTCAGATGTATTTGTGACTGTTCAAACTTAGTTGAAAGTTCACCAAAACAAATTCCCACCTACTACCTGAGACAACTACCGAAAATAACTTCGGTATTTCACTCAGACGCATTAGTTTTGAGGCACCGAAGTGCCTATAAACAAGATGCCTAAGGCTCCTTACCAAAATAAGGAGCACTCAGTTGCGAGAACCAGTAATCCACGATTACTGCTAATGTGCTGTTTGTGCACTTCTACTCCTATTGGAGCTACTGTGCTCTAATACTCACAACCCATCCCCGATGGTTAGGAGTCTTAATTTGCCCTGACGCGACTCCAATAACTTTGCAGGGCAAATGCGCATATTTTTGAGATATCTCCATGCACCGAGATCTATCTTGCTATTTATATATATATACAGGGTGCGTATGTACATGTAATTGATGACATTAATGTTCCGTTATTCCAAACCAATAAACCTATTTCAGAAATAGGCTATTAATAGCAAGAGAAACCTACTGATTTAAAGAGCTACATTCGAAAAACAATTCGGTTTCCCGACCGGGATTGAACCGGCGACCTCCCATAAGCCAGGTTAACGCGTTAACCCACTCGGCTATGGCTTTGGTTATCATTGCTTACCTTGTAATAAACAACTCGCTCAAAGTTCGGTTTGCGCACAAATCTGCGCAATGAATTGAATGAATTTAGTGTATCCATGAACGAGCTGTTAATTTTGGAATCTAACTCCGACCATTTGATGCCAAAGCATCATCATAGTAATGATTTGGGTTCTCTAACCATTCAGGAACCATTTACTTGTGATAACTTTTTCAAGAACCTCAGACCAAATTCAACGAGAACCCTGTTTATTCTTCTTATGTTAGCTGTTTGAATTTAACAGAAGTTTATATACTCCATCATCACTTAGTGATGAGCTTTTTGCCCGTAATTAATAAACGGTCAGTAAGGGTTTTCCCGTTGATCTTTAGAATAAAATAAAATATATATTTATAATCTAGTGAAATATTATCTACTGTGTTGTGCTATCTGTTATCTAAGTGTGTTGTGCATGAACAGTGGAGTGGTGAGGTCTGAAGAAGGAAGTAAATGAACAACTTTTTTGATTTTTGACAATTATTTATTGACTCGTATAGTGAGGAAAATTATTTTTGGTGCCGTCGAAGATCACGTTGAAAACAAAATGTACCCAAACATCGCACAGCACGTTAAAGACATTCGAAATAAAAAATCCAAAAATATGTATTAATTATATGATATAAACAAACAAAATATCAATAATATTTACATTTTTAGTAAACGTTTCATTAAAATAAATAAAATCCAATTCAATCGTGTAGTTTTTGAGATATCATGCAGACCAGAAAACGCGTTTATAGATTTGGTTAACGATTTTTTCGAGTTATTATTTTCCATTTCCACACTTTTCCACCCCGAAGAAGCTCCACTTTGAAGTAGTGCGGTGGCTTAAGTACACTATTCAGATGATTCGGTTGTGCTGAGCT
>JANSTU010006058.1:0-17106 GCA_027564075.1 Bolitophila hybrida
TAATACAGGTGTCTGTTTGGCAGTATAAATGAGCTTATCGTACAATGGCACTTTAGGAATATAGAGTTGCTGTCACCCATTTTGGTGGCGAGAGCCCAATTAAACCACTTATTTTTGCGTCTTTAGCCAGTGCATAAACTCTATCATTTTTTTGAATACCGCTGTGGGCTGGAATCCAAAGGTGAAGGAATCAAAGTCCTGGAGCGTTCACAGTTGGTCACAATAGGAAGTTTAGAATACTTTTATGTGAACTTCTGTTTTTCTAAAGCGCTTATAAGAAAAAAAGATCGTCCACTGATACTGCTGGAGGAAGTTCTACCTTCTAAAGTAGATCAGTCCGTATATATGTGATTATTGATTTGTTACGAATTGTTCTTCTCCAATCCTGGGAATATATTTAGTGCAGCTCTAAGATGGAATGGTTTTTGGATGGCGCGCAATTTGTTCTTTATTGCCCAGGAGCACTTAATTCATAACTAAAACTTCAAGATGTCACCAAAAAGACACTTAGAAAAAGTCCAAGGTATGTAAAGTACCTTGTACCTTGTACTATACCTTACGGAATCCAAATTGTGAGGCGATTTTTTCATTATTTTCGGCCCAGAAGAAGAAGCTAAAAGCAGATCTTTTCCATTTCGTTTATAACTAGAGATTTCGTCTAGTATCGGAGAATATTTTTTCGCAGATCTTTAGCGCCATTTCAAGTTCTTCTATGTTTAAGACTACGCATAAGTAGTTTATCTCAGAAGCACATTCTTTAATTATGTTTAGCCAACGCTTAATGATATTGGTCTGGGCAAGATAGTTGGGGAAGCCAGCCTGGCCCAAAACTCTGATATCTATTAATCGTAACGTTTCCACTATATTTCCGCCACATTTTCCACATTGTTTCCATATAGATGAGTACTTATTCAACGAAGAGCTAAAACTATTCCATCCTTTGGAATTGGAATTGGAATTCTTTACTTTTATATACTATCGAACGTTGTTGCACAAAAAAAAATATTATAGTGTACAACAAAATAAGAAATCTATTAAAAGTTGCAATTTTTCAAATGGGTGTCATTTGAATTGGTGTTCAAATCATTCGTTCTATGGTTTCTTCTTCAATAATACAGTTTGTAAAAGAAAAACCACCTGAAAAAAATCATATTCATATTATTAATGGTGCACAATTGTTAAAGTGTTTTTCATTGTTGCAAAATCTTGACCAATTTAGATATTTTATAGCATGTTATTAAAACAAGAAGAAGCTTTTTGTATTCGTCTTTAACCTCACCAACGCCCGTAACCTTACGTTTTTCATAATGACTACCAAATAAACACTGAGCAATAATAATTTGCAGTGATACTTTAATGGCCTTTTAACTCCACACTCAAAAATGTTTCAAAGTGCTTTTTTCTGTCTATAATAATTGACTATTGTTTAATATAATAAGAAACCTATAAAAACGACTACCTACGAAATTAAAAAAAAAAAATCAAGACCAAATGATACACACACACACACAAAACATTTTATTATGAGACTTGTCAAAATGAATTATTAGCGGCCAAAAATAATCGGCATCGTTTGAGAACTATATATTTATTCAAAAGGGCGCGCTCGCACGCAACTTACCCACGTATATTTCTGTAGTTTATAGCATTTGACTGTGTTAGTGTGTGACTACCTACCCGAGAATAGAAAATTGGTGAGTTTAGAGGGCGTATCATAGCTAGACAATTTGGCTTTTGTTTTTTTATTATTTATATGTTTCTTATAAAGTGCCGCTGATGCTTCTGGCCTGGTGTCCATCGCCGCCGCATCGCGTTTTTTAAATGCCGTGGAACATTCGCGCATCAGGCCTCCTGTTGCTCTCTAATTTCGTATCGTTTCACCTGGGATAAATAATGAAAATAATAATATATTCTCAAAGTTATTAAATAAAATTTGAATCCAATTCAATTCGAAATTATTCATGTTTACACGTGAAATTAGTTATACCAAATATTTATACTTCATTAAATCGAGATATTCGAATAACTCTGTTAATGCATTTGCAGGATCATTAATCACCAACCGAGTTTGTGTGTGCGTATCTTGTAATCTGTGCAAGTTTTACCTGAGTTTTAATATTTGATTTTTATCTCCTTGATAAATACATAAATAATTGATTTTCGCTTTGTTATTACCATAGTCAGTCCATTTTACATCTCCAATCAATCATCAAACAGTGGCTGATGGTTTGTACACCGTAAAGGTTTGCAAAGCTACCGCTGAAAATTCTCCTTATGACATCTTAAAGCCAAACAAGCCAGCAAATCGATTAGGCGAAGAAAGAGCCGCCAAGACATTCCAAAAATAGACGGAGTGCTGGCGCGGCGGGCGAGAGGTAAATATCTGGAAGGTGTGCGAACGTGTGCTCGCGCGCTTAAGGTTATACATTGTATATGTGTATGTGTGTGTGTGTGTGTGTGCCTCTTATAATTGAACTCATTTCAAATTATTCATAGAATGTTTTTTTTTTGTTCATCTTCTTCTTTCTTTGTGATAGCCCGTGTCTTTGCCTGGTGCCTCGAATGTGTACATGTGTGTGTGTGTTTTTTAGGTATAATAAACATTTTAACCAGGAGACAACAACAATGTGAAAACACATAATTTCGATAGTTGTTTCTTTTGTATGAGCGCGCGCGCGATCTTGTATCTCTGTGTGTTTGTGTATGCACATTTATACATTATGAATAGCCTCTAGGTTATTACTAAATTCAGGAGCACAGCAGGAGTTCTCGGCAATCTTTGCTCTGACGCGCGCATAGACCAGCAGTAAAATTATGACTAAAGGTGGAGTATCCAAACAATATTTTATTTTAGCTCGAGGCCCAAGCAGCTCGCTTATACACATTGCCTAAAACCACACATACACACATATACCTCTATATAACATATTTCATAAAACATTCTTTCGTTTATAATAATAAAAACTAAATCAAATAAATTAATAATAATGGCGAAACAAATTAAAACTGTCCGTCGTAAACAGAAAGAAACTGGATTTTAATGGATACGCATTATAGTATAATATACAATTTTAGGTATAGGAGGGTATAGGTCGTATAAAACCGTATCATATATATATATTTTTAAAACGAGCGTCTTGTTTGAGTGCTGTGGACCGTGTATGTATATTTTGATTGCCTATTTAAGATGAAATAATATATACACAAAGCGGCAAACACTTTTTTTTCGAATAAATACATAAATGTATTGTTTGTGTCGGGGCGCACTGCTGTTGTTTTATTGTACTAAATCCATAATTTTAAATTGTGCTTCTATAAAATGGTTTTTTATATACTGGGAACCGGGTGATTTATTTATATCGATATTATATATTGTTAGAATATTAATAAAAGAATATGTTTTTGATTGTCCAAAATCTCCAGTACCGAACTGTTGAATAATATCAATTATAAAAATTATGTTTTTCATATTTTATTGTTTGTTCATAAATGTTGTTTCAGAAGATTTTATGATGTGAAAGTGCCTTTTTTATGGTGACATGTGAATCTAGTAAAATTGTACCTGAAGAGTTCACATGTTCTATATTCTAGTTAGATTCCAATTAGTTCTAGTTAAAGTTATTGTTGTTGTATTTGGAAAATATATTTTATATTGCAAACTAAATATTAAAGGTACAAAATTGATTTTTCATAAGTTTCGTACTATTTCAAAAATCCATTATGTACAAAGTGTCGAAAGTTTTAGAGGAGGTGTTATACCTCAAGCCTGAGAAGGCCAATTTTAGTGCTGGGCATTCTTTTTATGTCTAAGACAACAATTCCAATAATCCTGAGCAAAAATACTGATAAATACTAACGCGCATCACCTGTACCGGCTTACAAGTTATTTCGGAATACATAATACTCTATTTAACCTTATATTATTTATGAATCGGGTGTTTTTTTCTCACACACATAGTTTATTTAAACATTGCTAATGCATTGCAATGCACTAGTATGCATTCTCATAATACAATTCAAAATATCTTTTTTTAATTTTTAATTTCACGTTGATAACGCTGTTTTTAGTTTTAAAAACTTTTGTGGGATTGTGGTTGAAAGTTTCTTAACTTAACTTAACTCAACAGAATATTTCAGAACCCTTGCTTTGTTTACCCCTAAAGTTTTGATTGTCGAAAGGTGTACATTGCCAATTGTGTGAATTGTCGGCCTCTGAATGATTCAATACCGAGGTCAAAACAGCATCAAAATGTTGGTCGTCACTCCCATCCAATGGGGAGAGGGTCAAAGTTAAACCTATATTTTTGAAAATTACAATCAATATATAGTTAGATAGATTTCACATAGAAAATATAAAGAAAATCCGACTACCCGATAGGGGCAAAAATGTATGTATAAGGTGTAAAAATAATCAAATTGTAATTATTAAAGATAAAGAGTAGGCGCAAACAGCCAAAAAAAGAAAATATACTTATTAATTAATAAAACTTTTAGACATTAATTCTTCAATTAAAATGTAGAATGTAGAAAACTACTTTTTCACATAAAAGTATTCAGTAAATATGTGCCTTTGTCTGAAAAGCACTTTCATGGGCGGAACCCATCAAATTGCAAGAGTAATGCCATGTTGTTGTAGTACTAGATTGTAGTACTAAATTCCAAATTCCTTAACACTAAATTCTAAATTAGCGGGGGTTTTAGAATATCAATCGATAGGTAATTTAAATAGTTGGCTAGACCTCCTCTGAAAGCTTTTTATCTAGCTATACAGAGGTTTCATGATATTTGAGATGTAATTGTATCGAAAGTGCTAAAAACCTAGGCAACATTAAAAACTTTCCTATCGTTACCTTTTTTTTGGAGAAGATAAATGTTCATGTCTGTACCTGGGTTTGAATTCACGACTCCTGTGATGAGAGACAATAACATAGACCATTGCCATCCCGCTACCATAAGTTAGTTTTTACTCCCTCCCCTTACCCCGTATTTTCACACTTAAGGTGTTACCCCCACTTGTATCTTTGAATTTTAATAATTTTTTTTGTTGTATAACTTTTGAACGATTATGATCCATTATCAAATGAAGTTTCATATTGATACCCGATAGCCCATTTATGAAAAACTCAGGAAGGAAGAGCTTTTGGCACACTAATTCCAAATAATATTATCGTGTTTAAACGAAGGATTTTTTATGCAAATTTTACTAAGAAATAACATTTTTTGTTCAACTCGGCCAAAAAATTAAAAGTTTTTTTTTCTTTGTTCAAGAACAAGAACTAACAGAAAATCTTTGTTTTTTAATTTCGGATGAATCTGTTATGAGTTATCGTGAAATCGCAAAGTGAAATAGTTTCTGAGAGGTCACAGGAAATTTGGCCCCGACCGAGTCCCAACAGCAGAATTTAAAAAAAAAAAAAAAAAAAAATCCCAAAGTTTTTGTTAAATATTTTCTTCTTCTTCATCTAATCAATATTAAAATAAAATATATTTTTTTATATAATTTGTTGGGAGCACCACCTTTTAAGGTACTGATTTTTTTCCGGCAAGGTACTTGCATTGGTTAGATTATAAAACTGCAACGAGCAATGTCGCGTGCACTACAACTATGATGCCACTCTATAATATCATCCAACTTTTGTTTTAATGTAGTCAAAAATAATAATAATTACTATCAGTGAATAATTGCAGCATGTAATTTTAGAAGAATAAAACGCGATTTCATAAGTTAGTTCTCTGCAACTTTGATGTGTGAAATTTGTTGCTATTGGCGACCAAATTCAAGGTTTTTGGAAAATGTGTAGTACTGACGACACCATGAACTTTGGCGTGCTTTTTTGGCGGACAAAAAGTGTTTATGTTAAGATCAATTCACCTTCACAAAATCTGTTATTAATTGAATGTTATATTCATCACCATGTATCAGAACTGAAAAGTGCAAAAAGTGCGTTTCAACCCCATTACTGGGCCTATTTTCCGTATATATCATCATATAACAAAAAAAATATAAGCACACAAATTTAGATATTTTAATTTTCCACAACATCGTATACAATATTTTTTTCTAAAAGAAATAACGGAAATAACCATTATTTCCCAAAAACCAACAAACCCTCTTATTCAAAGATGATGGTCAACATCGGTGTGATTTGTAATAATTTTGAACTTTTAGCATCTCTAAAGAGAGGGATCAAAACTGCGTCAAAAAAAATCTGATGTCAATTTACTTTTGAGAAAAGTCTAGTAAATTGAATGACATCAATTTACAAATCAATAACCGAAGTTAACTATTAATAGCAAGTGGAAATTCTGATTTAAAGTGCTTCGAAAAACACATTGGTCTACCAAGAATCGAACTGTTCTTCCAATAGCTGCCAATTAGCCACCAATAAGTTTAAAAAATAAATAGCTTGGCCACGGTAATGCCAGAAAACATTCCAATGTATTGATCGCGACCTTCCATCCAATTATCCAATGTCGGAAAATGTAATATTAGCCTTTTCCACTGTTGGTCGACAACATAAAATGAGTAAAAGTTCAAGATCAACTAATAATTCAAAAGTGGCTCTACATTAATAATTATTATACTAATTTTTTGAAATATTTCAAATATTTTTGTTGTCTATACTTTTTATCAATCGATGTGGTCTAAGACGTCCAAATATTGTATCAAGAAGATTTGCGAATACCAACTATCGCCACGGAAGTAAAAGTTATAGTATCGGAAAACTTTCAAATGCCAATAATGAAGTGAAGTTGGTTTTTAGGACTATTTTAGGATTATATTTGTCAGGACTGGATAGAATGGACTAGAATATATACATATATCACGTGATCAATCTGCAGAAGTACAGGCTGGAATTTCATCATTCTTATTTTCAAGGAATAACATTACGTGCGGTAATCGAGTATAGCATTTAAGCATTTTTCGTTAGAACAGCTTTATTAATGTTTATTGACCAATAATAATAATAATAATAATAATAATAATAATTATAAATTAAAAACACCAAATTTAACTGATTCAATATTTTATTCAAAAATATTTATAATTTCTATAGCACAGAGTTTATATATAATATAATGTCTTCGCTTCGTTATCCTGGCGCGTTTTATGATTATGAACGTATAAAATGTATATAACATTTATGATATAATATTAATGTAATAGTATATAAGTATATATATTTCGTACTTGAAACAGACTTTACCTCTGCTGGGCTCTGTTCAATCGTGGGAATCTGCCTCCGGCCACGCACATCTTGTTCTTAATATGTTCTTCATATATACATATATATATATATATATATATATATGAATATAACTTATACAAAAGTATTTGCTATATATATTGAGTGTGTGTGAGTGTGGTTATGAATTTGCGTGAGCTTATACATTTATTTTTTAAATCAATTGTTTGTTTTTTCTTCCACAGAGTAATAATTAATAAATGACTATATAGTGTAAACAATAAACTCATTAGTAATACTCTTGTTCCACCTACAACATTACAATGGTATTCTGCAGAGTATATGTTTTTTTTTTATAATTGTCTTGATTTCAAAGCTTTTAACTGTCAATATTATGCAGACCACAATATATAGCTAATGTTATCACATTAAAAACATATTTTATATTTGTATACGCGTGATTCTTATAGTTGAAAAAAAAATATAAAAAAAATATTGTAAAATAATCATTTAAAAATAATATTTGTTCTTAAAACAAATTGACTAAAGATCGAGGAGTTTTATTGCTCATAAATGTTTTTTATTTTGATAATTTATAAAAAAAATAATTAACCTTAATTAATAATTATTGTTTCCAAAGCACACTAGATGAATAGCACCCTACGATCATAAAAGGACTAGACGCCTACTGATAAATCCTACTATTATTAAAAACCCAAAAATATTAATAATAATAATAAAAAAATGAATTTGATACCGAATTGACTCATAAATGCAAATATCATGCATAACCTTGTCCATTATAACATTAATATTAAAGGTAAAGAATTATATCGACACACTGCCAGACACAAACACTACCCGGTATATATATCAGGTAAAATTTCGGTAGTAGGTGCTTAATACATATACATTCTTTTGTTAAACCAATCTACATTCTATACAATGTATACATTTTAATTGTTTGTTTGCTGCATTACAAGCTATCAATTATCGAAAAATGATTAATTAACTTTGGTTACGCTAATAATGGGTAAAGCAAACAGAATGCATATATGCATTATTGATGGTAATTTTTGTTCAGTTTATAAAAATCATGTTATACTCTTCAAGTGTTAAATCATTTAATAAAAATGAGTGGAATAATCTTTGGTTTTTTTGTTCTCGTTTCATATATTGATTTTTATGGGCATAAATGCTGAAAGGTTAAAGATTTGTTTGATGGCATTTTACGTGAAATCGCATACGTTTTGAAGTCATTAATACAAATGTAATATTTGTGAAGAGCTCCTTTAATATGAGGAAATGCTTCAAAACATTTAATGTGCGAGTAGCAGCAAGATGACGAAAGGCATTTTATATATATTATCTGATCATTTTATTGTGTTATCTATTAAGGTTTTTGCTTTGACAATAGTTTTTGGTTATCAACATTGAAATATCTTATCTCATATCATTATCGTCATCTAACGTTTTAATGTATATATACAGATTCAACTCGAACTTATTCTCGAACCATGGAGCATTGACTATTGCAGTTAAGGCATTATTTTTCTCGAACCATGGAGCATTGACGATTGTTTGAAGCACTTTTGACTGAAAATGTTGAATTCCGTATGTTTAAATGGGTTTAATTACGGATGTATAAAGTAGGAGTTTGTTTTCAATAGAAAAGAAAGTTTTTAGTCCCAGCTGCTTTCTTTTTGTGAATGGTGTTTTTTCCACTTAGTCGTCGATCCAGATGCATGCCAAGGTAAATATTTGACTTCATTTGATTGGGATAATTGATGACCATTTAGAAAAACTAGTGTACAGGTTTCTTGCTTCATTGTGAAAGTAATTTGAACTGATTTGGATTCGTTTGCTTTTATTCTCCATCAGTCCAGCCATTTTTTTGAGCTCGTTCAGATTATTTGTTGCATCTGTCAAGTCAAAAAAACTGTCTATAAAGTTAAATTTTCAAAATCAGTAACAAAAGAAAGTTTATATATCCTTAATTTATTTTGCAAAAAATTATTTGATTACTTACATTATTGGCTTTCATTTATAAAAAAATTCTTAATAAAATGTGTTTTCTTTATTTTTTATAAAAGTTTATTTTATTTTCTTTATAATTGCAAATTTTAAAGAAAATCGTATTGTTAGTTATTTCTATATAATATTTCAAAATAAAAGTTACACGTCCTTCTGTCAGAAATGCACAATCAAAATTTCGAAAAGTTTGAAGACTATTTTACCCCACTGCAATTTATCATTATAAATATGTAAATGTATTATACTAAAGTCAAAAAAAAATCAATTGTCCACACTTGTTCATGTTTATATTATCTAAACTTCTGAAGTCGCATTTAAAACTGTAAACAATACCAGCTATAGCAAGAAAATTGGCATTAACTCCTGATGTATTCCAATAAATGCATTTAAAAAACGATTAACGAAATATCAAAGCACCCCTCACTTCTGGGCTTAAGATTTAGATTATAGATAACCCCACACGATATACCTACATCACAAAAAATTCGTATGTACCCTATATAAATGCAATATATGCATGCGTATTATAATAAACGTATTCATATTTTTTTCTGGAGCATATAACATAACATATATACGGACTATATATAACGTGATTCCATGTCGAAGATAACACCGCCTTCATTTAGTCAGAATTCGATACAATCAATATATAAAGATGTAGACTACGAGCTCTAATTCCAATTTAAGACCATTGTATGACCGTCGCAATATTTTGTAAATACTGGGATAATCCGTCGTAATCGTTAAACACTTTATGTGCGTGTGTGTGTGCTCGTGTGTATGTCTCGACACTAAGATTCATAAGGTAAGCGTATGACTTTTTGGTTTTAATACACCTTTGACTATTCGATAGAATCTTTGATTGTCATGTCCGTTCGTCAAGGAAAAACATATAAGAAGGATAACAGAGGTTTAAAGATCATCGATAATTATCAAGAAATGAATCTCGTGCTGAATTAGTTCTTATGTGGTGTTAATTAAAGTTAACATAAATTCTTATTTAATGTTTTGTTGGCAAGTTTACTGTTTAAAGCCAATATATTCAGTTAAACTTCCTTGTTTATAAATTAAAAAATATATTATATATAGTAGGAATAAACAACTAAATTGTAGCTTCTTCCTATAACAAAGAAGGTTCTCAATATATTTTCATTTCCATTTGAAATGTCCAATGAAGTTCACAGAATTTTAATAAAGGATTAGAAAGATTAGATTAGAGTGATAAAAAATATATTTTTAAACAAACAATAAAATGCTCCAATTCGGGGAAAGTATAAATAAATAATAAACGTAAGACACCCACATTTTCTCTGCAATTAAAAAAATAAAGATGGCAGCTTCGTGTGACCTACAATCGTTTAAATAATTCTATAATAAATCCTGAAAGTGCTTCATATAAATAAAATTGTTATTTATATAGAATATATCAGAAAACACGACAAATACGATTTTTTGTAAAAAAGATAATTTAATTTTATAATTATTCAAGAGATTTTTTTCTCGAAATTTTTTTCCAACACCAAGTTTTTAGATTTTGGTGTTATAGTTACCAAACAATAAAAATCGTGCGGACATCTACTAATATGGATGAAAAAACTATTCTTATTCTCCATAAGAAAGTTTTAACTGAAATAAAAGATAACTTTTAGTTTTATATCTCTCCCCTCCATGCCAGAATTAGGTATATGGAACACGCTCTTAAAATATCTATTTAAGACAGAAAACTGTAAAAAACCGCAAATGAAAAGCTACAAATCCAGTCTGAACTTAGAAAAAACTGGATTAATGTTAAAAAAAAAATCATAAATATCCGTAATATCATCAAAAATTATCTCCTAACAGGATTTTTCAGAATTCAAATTATTGTTGTTGTTATAGCGTTTTATCGAGATGTCGTTTTGATCATTATACTTAGAGGCAGGTCCCCTCCTACGGATTTCTTCCTTTACGGGAGAGGGGGAGGTATGAAACCGAAAAAAATAATATTTCCGGTCTTCCGTACTAGGAAAACAATGTAATCAATTTAACATAAAGTACTTCGTCATGGAGCTAGCATAATATAATATAATACATCTTATGTTGCCATTAGAAGAGTTTTCTGAGGAGGCACAAGAAATTAACTTCTATCAGTTATGAGGAAAAAATCCTGATAAAACCAATATTCAGATTTATTTTCAAGGCTAATGTCCACTTTTATCAACACTATATATCGAGTACGATCTTGTAGATATTATAAAAAAGAACCTATTTGTATTCATATATAATTCGGAAAATATATTATACATTCTATGGATCATTGTTTTTTGTCTCTAAAAGGACTTTCTTGAATAAAAACCTTTCCATTATTCGTATATCCTGGTGGAATCTTTCACCATTTTTAAAATCTTCAAGATTTTCAGGAAATCGATCCAAATGTGATTGTAAGTAATGAACTTTAATGCACATGTTACACCCAAGATTAATGGTAATTAGTTTTCTGATTTATGATACCCTAGACAATTTTGGATTAATTTCCATGTTCTCTTTTCGAGATCATTCATTGATTCGGCAAAATTTTGATTTTTGTTGACAACAATCACATAAAACATATTTAAAATAACCTACTTCTTGCCCTAAAACGAAATTCAACCAGTTATGATCTACATACTTCAGTTTCAGCTCTGAAGGAGTATTTGTATATTGTTCTTTCATAATAGTGTAATGTCCAATAGGACGATCCATATTTGTTCTCGTTACACACTCCAAACTCCTCTTACTACTTTCGATAAAATTACGCCAATCTCTTGATTCATATTTGAATGGACCCCTTTTTTGATTAAGTCATTACAGTTAACTAAATTCTATTCGGTGGCAAAATATGGTAGCAACTAAATTTCGTATCTGATTGTCAGTATTTTTTTCTCATTCAGATGGGATGCCAACATTTCAGAAGACTCTTTCGAAAAAAATAGGTCCTTTGCAAATTCGTTTAAATCATTCGGACTGAAAGGTTGAGAATGTGTGTTACTTGACTTGATGTCAAACCGAATAAGTATCATCTTTTTCTTCTTCAATTCACTTTTATCTGCCTCAAAATAAAACTGATGATGTCGTTGGTACTGACACATCAGTGTGTGAAAGAGGTCGTTGAGCAGAAATCATTGGTGGTTTGAATTTAAGGTCGGATCTTTTCCCATATTCGTAGAGATAGAATACTATTTTGGCATACAATATTTGGCACCAACGATTTGTCTTGATTTTAAATATTCACGATACTGTGTAAGAATTATTGAAGAATTAGATATGTTAGATTTTTTTCTTGGCAAGTGATTTATTACAATTGACACCGTTTACCACAATATTACGTACTTAATTTTTATTATGTCAATTCAAAGTGAATTTGGTTAATATATCAGGTACGCGCCTATGAAACCGGTAACGATGTGTAACGGTCGATTTACACAACATCAAATTTTTTTACGCTCCCACAAATAGCGATATGCGGATAAACTAAGTTGGATTCAATGCTTGAGGAGGCTTACGGCGAGCATGCTATAGGTCGTACACAGTGCAATGAGTGATTCTATAAATTTAAAAGTAATGGTTTTGATGTGAGGAAGGAAGATCGCGGAAGAACAATTGAACAATTGAATGTTGACCGTCGGACCGTCTGAAAACTTTTAAAAGCAACGGGAAAGATTTTGATGATGGTGGGAAGGTGGTGGCTGTCGCATGAACTGAACGACAGGCAGGTCATTACTGATGTAAAAAAAATATATTTCCAAAATCCCAAACGCAAGAGATCGTATGTGGACCCTGGCCAACCAAAGAAAATGCTCTGTGTTTTCTGGACTAAGCGTGGTCCACGCTATCAACAACAGTTGGCCGATTTGAACGCCTAAAATATCAATCTAGACAACACAAAGTTATTTTCCTGGATGACAATGTACCTTTACACAGATCATTGTAGACTCGGGAAGTGATTTCGTTGTATAATTAGGAACAGCTTGCCTATGCGGCTTACTCACCAGACTTGGCTCCATCTGAGTACCACTTGTTTGCATCGATGAGACAGGCATTGGCCGAGTAGCGCTTCGATTATTACGAAAATTGCTCGATGATTGGTTTGGCTCAAAAGAAGTACAATTCTTATTGCAAGGAATCCAAAAATGGCATAAAAACTTTTTTAAAATTACCGGTTTCATACGCGCGTACTTAGTAATAATTATTTGGATGAAAATAGTCAAAAATTCTTAATTGATTACATGGAACTATGGAACTATTTGGGATATAAAAGCGTGTCAAAATCCAGTGAATTCTGTTTTTTAGTAAATGAAGAGATTGTATAAAACTGAAACATTTCTTTTTTTTAAAGACAATATTTATATTGATTCATAGTCGATTTAAATGAAAATCGTTTTTAAAAAAGTAACACGTCGAAATGAAATCTCATCACTTGTAACACAGACTATAGTATTGAGATAACATCACTTTGGAAGGCGCATCATCCAATGTGTTTCATTTAACGTCATAGTTGCAGTCTCTACGGCATTCAAGCGCACGCTGGCATCTCATCATCACAATAATAAGAATAAAAACAACAACACAAAAAAAAAAACAAAAAACGTAATCTCATGCATATGTGTCGTTAATTTTCACAAATCAACACGAAGAACAACACCGCGTGTTTCTCTATACACTGCCGTAGAGTGCGGAGTCCTCTCTTTGTATTTACATAACAACGTCTTATTTATCATCTCAGCAGGTAGGTGAATAAAAATAATAATAATGCATCTCAGCTGAATTATTTTAAATAATAATACAAGGAAATATTTTTGTTTTGAAGTTGCCTCGACAATTTATCCAAGCTATACGCATATCTTTTTGTTGTTGTATTATGTGTATAAGAGACAAATTTATATACATTTTTAACAGATGAGTAATTTTAACAGACAAATGTGAGCTTAAGAATGAATGATTGCACCAAATTGCAGGTGCAGTGTTCAATGATCCGAGAAACAAGTTAATTGATTTGATCTAGTGTCTGAGTGAGCTGCCATTAGAAGAATATAAAAGAGAGATCAGTGGGTCCCTCTTGAATTTTAAATTTTTCACAAACACAATCAAGAATGTGAGAGATTATAATTTAGTATCACTTTTTTGTGTATCATTTAAATCAATCAAGAAAAAAATATTCTATCTAAAGACTGCAAATATGCCAACTGAACAAGAGTTATGGGCAATCGAGGTATGCAAATTTCAATAAATCTTCATCGGTCAATCTCTATATATTCTTATTGATATTTGCACACACATAAACACATAAAATATACAAATACACACACAGACAACACATTTATGTCTGTCTCTGAAGTTTTTGTTTCTGGTTACTAATTAGAATACATGCGAACGCCATTTAAGTCTTATAGACGAAGAAAAAACCATAAACAGGCGCAGTCACACATTATTTCTTCTTTTTTTTCTTTTTGAAAAATACAAATCAACAAATTGTTTTCTTCGATTTAATATACTGGTACACACAGACAAATATATATTTACTATATATAGATATACATATACACACACAAGTGGTATAAGGCACCGGCGTTTTTCATGCAAGCAGACCACCTGAACGTTTTCGAATCGTATACGACAGATTTATTATGCAGTCTTATCTGAATGTTAGACAGGTGAGAAAATGTGTAGAGTGAGTGTGTTTTTATCTCTCAAAGTGTTTGCAATAAAGAAACCACATTGAAACTATATATATATAAATACATTTATTTATTTGGTATTTCAATCTATCGTCATGGCTTATTAATTCTTTTAGGTGTTTACGTGGTGTGAGTTTAAGTGTATATTCAAATGTATATAATATGTATTTATATTGATGGTCCGAGAACAGCAGATGAAAATATTAATTAAATAGTCAGACAGAAAATTTACTTATTCCAATGGTAGGCTTTTCTGTACTGTGATTGTTCCATTTTGGGAATATCAAAAAATAACTGCAATGAGTACGTTTTTTTATTGCAACCGCATCATCTTGCGCGTCACGGTTTGTCACGAAGTCTCACGATTTATTTACTCCATAGATACCTGAAAAAAAGAAAATATATCTCAATTTTTGTTATATCCATTTTCTAAAACGACATATCACAATGCCGAAGATATTGTGATTGTGCGCGCAAGTATAACTATACAAAGAACACATTTGTGCACCATTCAACAAAAATTAATATTAAGGTAATTGTCTGACGATTCAGGAACACAATCACATACACACACACACACACACAAAGATAATATACCAGACAATGACATACCAATGCCGGTACATGCGAACGGGCGCACAGTGTGATACGAGGCGCATGTTTATACAACTGCAAGTCACACCTTTACATTTACCTATATTTATATGAGGAGTTTATGTACAACGGCACACATATTATATAATACATATATTTAACAGATATTTATAGGAACATTCTTCGATGAACAGAAATCATTATTCTATTATGTTGCATTCTTTGTGGGTACAATATGTTTTTTATATATACAGGATAATAATAATCAATTGAAGTTTGATAGAAGAAGAAATGAAAAAAACATAAATTTAAATGTAAGTAATTTTTATGGGTTCGTCAGAAGCGTTTATAGAATATTAACAAAAAATATACATAAATTGTGAGTTATCATTAATATTAATTTTTGGTATCTGAAAATATTTAAAATTACAACGAAAAACTTTTTTAAATCATTAAAAAATTTATGTATATTGTTGTTTATTTTATTCATAAAACCTTTCGATTGGTTGACGGAAAGATGGTAACATACATTATAAAAATCTATTAAAATTCACTTTTTACGATTTCCAGGAGGAGTTTCTACGAATGTCGAAAATATTTTATTTTTTTAATCGAAAAATTATGTTTTGATCATTTTCTATTGTTTTGTCATTAGGGGCCTTAAAGTTTGTAGAAGTTTTTTTATTTGATCAAATAAAAACAAAATTAAAATTACAATTACATTAATTACATTTTACTTACTGTACTCATATATCTCAGTAGGCGATGACGCAAAGCATTTATTGACCATTATGGGTTCACACCACTGGGCAGGTCATGATATGTGCACGGAGAGTTATTATGTCCCGTGGAAACAAATCTGAACTTAAACAAAATGTTTTTTTGTAATGATTGTAGCGATAATAATATATTTACAAAAGACAGTGTTATGTCATTCACATACAAAATAGTGTTCTTATAAATTAGTTTGTCGTTCATGTATTATATTTCTATGGAATAGTGTTTTGTTCCTGAAATACATAATTATATAGTTCAATGACAGTTTTATGTTCATCACAAATATATTGATCATATACAACTTCATGTTTACAATAGACAATTTACTATAAATATCATGAATATTTTATATTCTCCACACACATTATATTATTTTGGCCAAGAACAGTGTGACGTCCCTTTAAAACATTTTTATATCGTTCGGACCCAATGTTTTGTCTATCGCAGAATTATAGCTAAATATATCAGACACATTTTATGTTCCTCTAACATATTATATTATTCAACATAAACGATATTAGATATATACTAAATATAATCCAATAACTACTGACCCATGTGGTGCTGTAACCAATCATAAGAACATTATTAAAACAACAGATTAAATGGCCAAACCTATTATTAATATATTGATCAAAAACATTTTATGTTTCTCTCACATATTATGTTAAATGTATGTATATGTATGTATGTATGTATATGTAGAAAAACGGTTAAAAGATTCAGACATATTATTCATTAGCTCGGCTTGTCCATAGGAAGTTCTGTGACTTTTAACTCGGAGGAAGTCATGCTCACGCAAAACTCGAGCTGGTACA
>JANSTU010006069.1:0-17105 GCA_027564075.1 Bolitophila hybrida
ATATATGTATATGTATATGTATATATATAATATTGTCTTACATAAATATATATTATACAAATGTAATAGGCATCTCAAATAGGATTTAGCTCATACAAATGAAGACCGCCTTTATTCTTTTATTTTTATGTGGAAAAAATTAATATAATAAATAACAAAATTTACATAACCTCAAATGTACATTATATGTGTGTGTATATATGTATATTTATACAAATGCGCGTTTGTATGTTCCTCGAGTATAAATATAAATCAGAGATTTCTGAATAACATTTTAGTTTTAGATTTATGGCCAGGTACGTTAGTGTTGTTTACATGAAGTTTTTGGAAGATTCCAACAAAGATATAGTTGAATAAGAGATGGTATGCGTGCGCATGTATAAAAATGGAGGTCCATACTATCACACCTTTGACCAGTTACATGAATAACGAGGTCTTTTTCTGACAGGTGAACATATATGTGCATTAAATTATATCGTGATCGCCTACACTGTCGTGATTTATTTATGTGCCCGGGTATAAAATAAACTTGAAAATATTCTCTGTTTGAGAGTATGAATGTGAGCCAACTATCAAATTGTTGTCGCCGTGTCTTTTTACTTACACAAAACGAGAAAACAGTTTTTTTGTCTACTCGAAACTTGAATTTGATTGTTAACAGTGTACACCAACAACCTTTGACGACCTCAATTTTTGTTTTAACTTTTTCGTAGAAAAACAAGATGACAGCGCGCGGTATATGCATACAAAGTTATATTTATTTTTGAGAAAAAAAACACAATTTTAACTTCCATTACAAAGACCACCTAAGGCATGAGATCATACGAAACGATAGCACGTACATTTTGTAGAAGAATTCAAAACAGTTTTTGTTTTATTATTATTTCGCAGTTAATCAATTTGCCAAATGCGTTTGAAATCATTTTTCCAGATAAACAACAATCGCTCGAAAATGCTAATTGTTTGCATACCATAAAATTTACTAGTACTTACACGCTTTTTGATTGCACTTTAACGATATTTATTATTCTGTGCACAAAGACGAATTACATCAAAGACTTTGCTGCCGGAGTGCATATATAACATACTATAGAATTATTTATTTACTATATATACGAATAGACGGCTAGCACATTTATACACATGTGCGCGAAATTTGTGTATTCTTGAGCGCTTTGCATTTAATTTATTCATGTAAACCAGACCATACGCGTATACAGTATATATACATACATTATATACACATACTATTATATATATGAACTAGTACTTTGCATGTATGCACTGTGCAAAAACACACATACAAACACATAATGCAAAAATAAATATATCTTGGCAACGTCTTAGAAATGTCTTACTTGCTTTTAAAATGCCCAATAAAAATTGCCGACACACTCTCGCCATAATTCAGCCGAATCCTACATAAATCAGAAAGTAATCCCTCACGCTATATCATTACCCCCAAGGAATTCGTGAGCAGAGCTGTGAACTTGTTCGTCTGAAATTAAAATTTAGTAACCATTTAATATAATTTGTTTATCGTTTGGCGGAAGCAGAAAAAGAGCTTCTTTCGTGTATAAGCTTTTTCGTCGGACTTTATCAGCTGTGCATTTTCTAGATCATAATTCAACTAAAAGAACAGATTGCATATGTGCCCATAATGGGTTTCGACAATTAAAATTGTCAACATTCCTTAAACAAAACATTTATTTGGGGTAATAAAGAATAGATGAATTATGCGCATTATAGAAGATTGATCGTTGTATATTTTATAGAGTATCTAATGGCACTCAATTCTCATATCATTTGACACATTTAAGACTACCGAAAAAAACTTTGGCATTTCTCAACAAATCCAAAACGACATAGTCAATATGTGTAAGACGCACACACAAATAAATAACAATTTAAATGCTTTGTTTTGTGCAGGGATCAAACATTGATATATGCATGCAATCGTATTTCCCTATAAAACTGAGAAACAAATCAGATTATCCCTTTTATATCGAGCAATTGAGACATTCGCTGAGCGCACTACTCAAAAGAACCCATATATACCATAATATATGTAACTTCTTTATTTATTGTATGTATAGTTGCATATGTATTGTGTATGTATGTATGTGTGCCAATATATAATGTGAACACACGGTGAGCCATCGAATTTAAAGAGAATATAAAACTTTTCAAATGCGAGTTCGCGCCCTCTTTCCTGCCGTATGTGTGCACACCAGTTTACGTATATCGTTTTTTATATTTATAAATATTTATGCATATAGTTTGTCTTGTGCTCGACGTGGCGTAACAATTTTATATCGTATTTATTCGAGATCAAAACCACCCGCTTTAATCCGCCTCTCGAACTCACAATAGCACGATACACAAGACAAACATATATGTGAAAACTTTACCATATTCCGGAAATTACGAAAGTATTGGTATATATTTTAAAATATAAATAAATTTAAAATATGTTGGAATTAATTTGCATTATCATTAATAAAGCTCAACTTGTTGGTACATGCATACATTAATTCTTCTCGACAATATGTAAAGTGTACAAATAAATGATAATTGATATTTTTGTGAAGTTAAGCGTTTACTTTACCGACTTCTCTGTTTTTGAAAGGATGCGGATAGGAGTTAATAGAGAGCGCGATACTTTGTTTGCATGAGAACTTATGTATGTTTGTCTGAAACTTTATTCGCCATAGAAAAAAAAGTAATCGTAGTAATTCCGAGTAATATCCGATCACATTTCTTCCCGAGCACATTTGAGTCAAATTTTGGAAAAATGTAATTAAATAGGGTTTAAATGGGAATAAATTAGGATTATGGGGAATTAATTGAAAGGTAATTAAAGGGAGGAAACCACATAGTTTGTATTTTTAGGATGCCCGAAGTGTTTTTCGAATGTTGCACTTAAAATCAGTAATTTCATCTTACTATTCATATCCTATTTCTGAAATAGATTATTGATTTGGAATAAGGGGACATTATTGACATCAACTAACACATACACATGTACCCTGTAAAGAACAATAAGTTGGCGTTGATGATTCATGATTTCGAATATAAATAGCAAGATAGATCTCGGTGCATAGAGATATCTCAAAAATATGCGCATTTTCCGTTCAAAGGCACGTCAGGGCAAATTAATGAGAAAACGTTGTAAGTATTAGAGCACACAACACAGCAAAAAACAGCACTATAGGACTTTAGTATGAACTGACCAGTGATGTGAACACACCAGAACTCTCAGCCGACGATAAATTAACGCTGGCGGCTGACCCCTAAAATTTTATCGGCGGCCGAAATATATATACAAAAACGAACTTTTTTGTTTTTGCCAGAAGGGTAAACAAATCTGATGGTTAATTATTATTAAAGGTAAGTATTTTAAATACCTTTTTATTTGATACCATTCAACATTTTAACAGTTCATTTAACATAAAAATTTACTTTTACTTTATTTTTGACGCCCTCTCACCCTTATAGAGTTTATTTCCCCCAAATATTTGTTTGTGTTTTGTTGTCAAAATAACAATGTCAGACCAAATAGTTTTTTTTTTTTGATATAAAAATATATAGACAAGAATACCAATAATTTTCATTATTTTTTTTTGCGCCATTTTGCAATACATATCATGGCGTTGGTCACTATATTGGATTTAGAAGCTTGGTTCGACACTCCGTCCCGAGCTACATAGGGAGCATATGTCTCGTAGAAAGCTTAATCTGAACTCTCGATTCCAGTCAGTGTGTGTAAGCTGTGCAGGGAAAAGTACCACACATATTTCCCTTCCCTTTCCGCGGTTGAGGTACCTATTTCGTTTGCAACGTGGTACGCTGTGGTTTTTCGGGCCTTTCTGCCCTACTGCTACCCGCCGTCTCCAGTAATGCATCCCTTGATTCATCGTCGTACATTGGATAAAATCCTTCTATATTTCAAGGTGCAATGGAGTAGGGTGCTAACATACATCAAGATCTCGATTACGACTGACGCCAAGTAAGGTGTGATGTTGCTTCTATACCATTTTATAAAAACAAAGATACAAAGGTGGGATTCCGCTACAAAAAGCGATAACGTGAGGTTGTGTTCGAGTGCTAATTTCGGTTTGAACTTTTGGCAGCGTATTCTTGAATTAAGCTAACAATTTTGGCAATTAAACAAAATTGGAGTTTTTAATCATCCTAATAAGGTTTTTTAGTTCTTATTCAACTTCATTTGAAACTCAAATTTAAATTATATTGATGGAATTATTTGTAATATGGAGGGGATAAATATTAAATAATTATTTTATTTTATCTTATTTTTAGGATTGATTATATTTGGTTTACAATTCTGTTTTTATAATTTTATATTCTAGTTTTGTTTTTACAAACATTGGCTCCATAATTTGCAATAGGTATCTGTCCATAAGTCCAAAAATATTTAAAATAGGATGATTTTTATAGGTTTTTTTTGATAAGATTTATCGCTATTGTCAGACGACACAGTAAGTAATATTTGTTTGTTATTTTATTTATTAATTTCCCATTGAGTTATAATTATAAACACGACCCCAATCTCCAACTCAGCTGCTGCAACTGTCAGTTGTCATTTTATTCTATATTCTTCCAGATATCTATATTAAATTTACAAAATTTTAAGTTAAGCGTAAGTAATAGAACATATAAAATTAGAATGAAATAATATTGAGAAATTAAAGAAACTTGAATTTTCTGAAATGCTTTTGCACAATAATGAAATTTGTGATAACCGAAAAACTATGAGTGATATATTTAATAACTACTTTGTCTCTGTTGGTAATATTCTTGAGTGTGACTACAATACAGATAATTTATTTACAGGTTTTTATCCAAAAACTGACAACAATTTCAAATTCTATACTATAAATTATTTTAATGTTAATTTATTTTTGTGCATGTTAAAAGAAAGACTTCTGGATATGACAATGTTTATTTATTCTTAAAATGATAACTTATGGAGTTTATCCAGATGAACTAAAAATATCAAAATTTATAAATCAAAAAATAAACAGTTGAAAATTACAGACCAATTGCTATCATACCAACATTTTCTAAACTAATTAAAAAGTCATATAGGTATGAACAACTTATGTGTTATCTTAAAGAAATACACGTTTTTAAGTACGGTTTATTCCTAAGTCTGTAACTCAAATAGCTTGTGTCAATTTAATCAACAATATCCAAACCAGTATTAACAAGCAAAAAATAACTAAAACCCTTTACGTAGATTTGAAGATATCGTTTGACACAGTGAAGTAATATATTTAAATTGACAAGTTATCAATAATGGATTTTGCATATGACGCAGTAAAACTACTTAAGAGCTTTTTATCGGATAGAAGTCAATTTGTCGAAATAAATAACGTAACCAGCGATGCACTTGACTGTGGAGTTCCGCAAGGATTACAACTAGCTGCTCCAATTTTTATTATATTTATAAACGACATTTTAGACCAAGCTTTTTTGGCACTATACAGCTTTATGCAGATGACATCTCCATTATGTATTCTTGCGAATCTATGACCGATTTAAAAACGCAAATGCAAAATGATCTTGATGATGACCTATTTGAAAAATACTGTGTTAAAAATATTGTGAATGAAAACAAAACGTACTATATATTTAAAAAATATATTGCTCCAAAACTGAATGTTCATCATTGGATCCTGTAATCCCATGTGGGACATAGGGCCATTGTGCGATGCCGCACACCGGATTCATTGACCATTACGGGTACACGAGTGGTCAGGTCATACTAATGTGCTACTCCTATTGGAGCTACTGTGCTCTAACACTAACAACACATCCCCGATGGTTAGGAGTCTTAATTTGCATTGACGCGACTCTTACAATTTTGCAGGGCAAATTCGCATATTTTTTAGATATCCCTATGCACAGAGATCTATCTTGTTATTTATATCCGGAATCGTGAATCATCAACGCCATCATACACTTTTTGTTCTATACAGGGTGCGTGTGTTTATGTCAATTATTAAATTAATGTTTCGTTATTCCAAACCAATAACCTATTTCAGAAATAGGCTATTAATAGCAAAAGAACCTACTGATTTAAAGTGCTTCATTCGAAAAACCTGGCCACACTTCGGTTTGCCGGCCGGGATTGAACCGGCGACTTTCAATAAGCCAGGCCAACGCGTTAACCCACTCGGCTATGGCTATGGCTATGGTTATTACTATTACTATTGAAGAAAAATAAAACTGTGTATACAATAGGCAACAAATGTAATCGTACCCAGTTGAATATTTTTTCTTTATTCAAGATTTGAAACCGGATAATAGGTGTTTTTTGATAAAAATGAGAAATAGGTACCATAAAACAAATATTTATTAACCTAATCAAGTTAAAAATGTTTGTTATTTTGTTAATGTATATGTTGTAAAAAAAAGTTATCTAAAACTAAGTATGAATTAGTGCTACAAATTTAATCGTACAAACAACAAATGTAATATTTATTCATCAAATTTGAAGAATTAATATTTGGTAGAATAACAGCTGCTAATCGCCTAGGCATAGGTTCCACCAAGTTTTTAGCCACATTTGTATAAATTTTCTCCCATTCTTCCAATAATGCCGACTTCAATGATGCCTTGTGTGTAATAACTCTTTTCCTCTCGATGCGGTTCAAGTCTGGTGATTGAGGTGGGGTTTTAACATAGTAACATTATACAGTAGAAGTAAACGAGTATTCATCGCTTAATGCTTCGGGTCGTTGACTTGTTGAAAAATAAAATCATTAGGTAAACCTATTTTCACAGCACTGGAAAGAATGTTACGTTTTAATTTGTTTATATATTTATACTGATCCATTAATCCTTTAACAACCTCCACCATTCCTACGCCCTTTGTACCCATTGAGCCCCAAACCATAACATTTCCGCCACCGTGTTTTACGGTACCGATTATGTTTTTCAAATCCAGATCAGTATTTTTTTTTCTCCAAATCGTCCATCCGATCCAAACATATTAAATTTACTTTCGTCAATAAACATCCATTTTTGCCAATAATCTAAACTTCTGTGTATATTTTCTTTAGCGAATTCCAGGTTTTTTTATCTATTAACTATATAAATTTCTTTCGAGCATCTCGACTGTTGAACCCTGCTCTGCGAATGGATCTTCAAACAGTTTCGTTTCACAATGTTCGACTCCATATTCTTCTGCTAAATTTGTCTTTACTGTAGTGACACTAGCTTTCGGATTCTCTGTGATAGTCAGCATTACAGAACGTATCATCCTATCATTCAATTTTGAAGATTTTGTTTTCGTTGTGGTAGTTCCGAGTTCAATTCAATTCGATCAATGATAGATTGCAATGTTGACCGGGGTCTTCCTAAAGTAGAATCAATTGTGGAGATTTATGATAATCTTTCTTTCTTCCTGGATTGTTTGGCGTTTTGGACTCATGTTGAATCGTGCTGAAGAATGACTAAATAACATTCAGGTTTTTTGGAATGACAAATAATTTTAGTAGTATTTGTATTTTTTTGTCGAAATAATGAGTTTGTTGATCGATCTCATGTGGATTTTTTCAAAACATACAATCCTTCTCTCCCAAAAGAGGCCCTGCAATTATTGGTACTAAAGCCCTTAACCTTTCGTCCGTCCATCTAAAATCAACGATTTATCGTCCATCTGGGTCGAATACACCCATAATTAAATTACATGCAAAATGTATTGGAAAAATAATATTTTTTATAATTTTTTCGTAAATAATACATAAAATCATCGCCATGATCCGCGCTTGTATTGCAAACAATGTTAAAAAGTTTCTTACACACTGATTTTTCACATGTTCCACATACGGTTTGGCCTTTGATGTCAGTTTTACACAAAGAACGCAGCCTTAGGAATTTTAATTGCGTGTATTTTGTAACCCAATGAAAGTATATTGCTGTTTTGACTGAATTTTCTTCAGGATCTAGAAATAAAAAATTGACAATGTCTGAAAATAGTTCGTGGTTTTTTCCACTCCAGTCGGTTTTCCAGCATAAACTTCGCCTTTCAATGGAAATGCATTTTTAGCAGGTTTTGATAGGATGTATTGTCGGAATGAGCAGTAACCTCTAGTTGAAACTCTAGCTGCTCGACAATAGTCAGAAATTCTGATGGGTTATAAGGTAGACGAAGTCGATCTTAAAACATATTCGTCGTACAGGAGCCAATTTGTCCGTTGACATTATTTGGTCTCGTGTCTGGAAGTTGTCGAAACGTAAAAATCGTAGAATCGGTTGCATTCTTTTAGAGGACATGTTTGCACGATAAATTGGACGGTTTGAAATTCACCAAAGCTCGCTAATTGGTTCGTCCCAACTTTTCGTGGTTCCCAAATGTAAAAAGTGACGCTAAAATTAAAATTAAAATTAACTGCGCATACTAGGCGCGTAACCATAGTAACCAAAAAATAGGTTATTAAATACCGTTGAACATATCAACAATTGTTAGTTTTGAATCTGGGAAAAAGTCAGGTCCACGAGACTCTATGTGGCAAAAAAATGACAAACCAGTGCAACGTGTGAAAAACGCGATAACATGAAAACATTAAAAAAAACAGAAAATGGCAAAGCAGAATGAGAAACAAAAAAAGACAGCAATACGAAGATCAAAAGAGCTGTTCAAAATTTAATGTGAAAAAATGCGTGTCTTGTTTTGGACGATGAAACGATTACGTAAAGTTTCGATTCGAAATCCTTTCTGAAGCTGAGACTCATATTAGGGTTGACAAATTTGCCGAAAAATATTTGGTTTGGCAAGCAATTTGTCAGTGTGGTCAACGCAGTAAGATATTTATCACAAAAGGCACAGTGACCAAAGAAATGTACATATATTAAAGAATACTTCCAGAAACGACTTTTGCCATTTATTGCATCACATAATGGTCCCGTGTTCTTTTGGACAGACTTAGCTAGTTCTTACTACGCAAAAGACACAATGGAATTCCTGCAGAACAACAACGTGGACTTTGTACCTAAAGACGCCAATCCCCCTAACACTTCTGAACTTCGTCGAATTGAAAGATATTAGGCATTGGTAAAAAAAGAATTGAAGAAGGAAAAGAAAACAGCCATTGCTATTGGCTATTGGAAGATTTTAAGAAAAAATGGAACAGAGCCAGTAACAAAGTAACAGAACGGACTGTGCAGAATATTATGGCCATCATAAAAGCAAAAGTGCGTCAGTATTCCAGACGTCCATTAAATAAAAATATTAAAAAAAGATTTTGATTCCTTATTAAATTTATAGACAATAAAAAATATTCGGTACACTCCTTATATTATTCATTATTATTGTTATTGTTTTTCACTAGTATTGTTATAAAAAGAAATGAAATGAAAGTTTTTAACTAATTTTGGGTTCGCGATTACGAATCCAATGTCAGATTTAAAATTTAATTGGCCACGGCCGTTTATTTCAAGGTGTTCTCTAGCTTGATCAATGCATCTTTAAAATTAGGAAAAAATGTATTACATATTGTTTATTGGTCCTTAAAATAAAGATGTGTAAAATGATTCATTTGGCACAATATCTAGATTTTTTTGAAGATTTTTAATTATTTTTTTTATTTTAATTCTTCAAAATTACATTCTATATAGTCTGTCGACCTTATTAAAAAAAAAATCGTTTTTGCTCAAGCAGGAGGTATGTACCACATATGACGTAAGAGAGTTAACAAAAAAAATCAAAAAAAAAAAAAAAATGTAATTCATCTTTCGTTTTCCGATTTAGCAAGTAATCAAGAGCCTGAATGAATTAAAAACAATAAACAACAATAATATATCAATAAATATATCACATAATTATTGAACTATATACAGGGAGTGTGTGAATATGTTAATTGATGGCATTAATGTTCCGTTATTCCAAATTAATAAACTATTTCAGAAATAGGCTATTAATAGCAAGAGGAACCTAATGATTTAAAGTGCTACATTCGAAAAACACTTTGGACTGCCGTCCGGGATTGAACCGTGTTAACCCACTCGACTATGGCTATGGTTTTATTATTTACTTGCATTATATCTCAAATGTACACTTGGCACAGCCTTAATAAAAAAGACAAATGTATCATTGCTGCATTTATTAATAAAACTTCCCAGAATATAACAAGTGAGCTGAAAAGTTCGTAGGCTGACACATAATTGCTTTTTAGTTAGCCTAACCTTCAAAAGACATGTGTATAAATTGGACAGCTGTCGTACTATTATTTCGCCAAAAAGTAATGCTTTATGTTATACACACGAAATTCCTTTTTATCAAACTAACAAAAGTTGCTTAATTCGAAATGAAATATCTCACAAACTAATAGTACGACAGCTGTCAAATGTATACGCATGTCTTTTGAAGGTTAGGACAAACTAAACATCGTATGGACCTACGAACTTTTCAGACCACCCTATACTATTGGAACAGTACAACAGTCGCCAATTACTGTTCCAAAAGTATATGGGCTAAGATCGTGCTTATGACGAATTTAAACAAATTTGAATAAGATATTTTTTAAATATTTTTTTTAACATTTGATCTACAGGTACACACTGTACCTAATCTACCTATGTCACAAAAGACTTATAATTTATAATAAATATAGTAATATATTAAACTAAATTAAAAAAGTTTTTTTTTAATCAGCAAGAAGGAGTTGGTAAAAGTATATGTCTTCTCATGACATTTTTAGGAAAACATGAAATAAATACATTGTCCTTAATATGTTATGAGAAGGTCCGTTGATGACATACTCACTGTCCTCACAATGTCCGTCGCACAATCTTCTCAAATTTTCTTCAATGGTAGAACTTTGTGAGAACTTACATACGGGCTATCTCCAAAAGTACATTTACTTTTATAACATTTTCAGGACATTTTACGAATAAACGTCATTTTCATAGTCAGATATGGTTCTCAAAACAAGTAATTCGTATGAAATGGATGCTCTCAAAAAAAACAATGTTTATGGTAGGTCTTTTGTGTTCGAATGTCACAGGATTGTCATTTGTAATTTTTGTATGATTGTTTTGGTTTGGCGGGACTTGTGTTAAATGAAAGGGCTTTAGAGACTTCTGAAATAACCAAAAATTACCAAAAATTGTATGTTTAGATAAAAAAAGTTATACTGGTTCACTTTACATCAACTCACGTACCGCATATATTAAAGTTTGTCTTTATTGATCGTTTTTTTTTTGGTCGTCTTTAACCTCACTAATATTAGAGTCCACCGAACCGATACTATTTCTATAAATTTATAAAAAATATCGGTTAAATGAAAGCAGTTCACCATGGCTCGATTATCGAAAGAAAAACCTGAACTATATTAAAACAATCAAATTCGCGTGTTTTTTTAAAGATACAATATTTAATTTACTTTGGCATCAAAAATACAATACAATTTTTACTAAGAAATGTTCCTTCAATTATAGTTAATCCTTACTGAAAATTATTTTCCAACATATTTATGTTTACTGTACAGATACTCATAATGCTTAAATTATATTTGTAAATGTATGGCGTATAAATAATAAATCTATTAACCATAATCTCTAATAAATTTTTAATTTGTATATTACCATGTGGAACAATAAATTAAACCCTTTTGTTTTCGACATAAACACATCACACACACACACACACACACAGAGAGAGAGAGCTTCATTGTAAATAATAAATGCGGAAAACCAAGGAATTTTGCATAAAATATATGAAAAACCCATTCGTTATGTAATAACATTTATATTAAAAAGCACCTGTCATGACGCCTGCCGTTGACGATATGTCCCGTTGCAGAACGCTGCTGTTCGATAGGGGTTGCTGCTGCTGCTGATGATGTGGGTTGTTAAGGGATGCAGTTGCCACCCCTGCCACCGTCACCGCCTCTGTAGCCGGCAAATCAGCCACTGTCAAAATAGAGAGCGGGAGTGCTTCTAATGGCGTCAAGGAAATTGATTGGGGTGGTATGGGCGTAAGGATTATGGTGTCGGTAGATTCGTTGGATGCCGCCACTTTGATTCCTTTTTCGAAGCGTACTCACACACGAATATTAGATTACGAGCAATTCACGCACATACACAGTAAACACACACTCACAAAGCGTGATAATTGAGTTCCAGGATTTGTCTCGAGAGATCGGTTTGGGGTAGCGAACTCAAACTAGATTTTTTGGCACCGTTGTTATGGTGGCGTTGGTGGCGGAGGTGGCGTTGTTGACATCGCCGTTCGTATGAAAATACAGATTTTTTTCAGAATTTGACGCACATTCTTTCACTGTGTTGTAAATGTTTTTTCATCTATAACAACGGCAGCCCGGCTACACGAAATTCTTACTTTTACGCACTCACATATACAAACACACACACACACACACACACACACACACACACACTGTTTGTCGATGCACGCGAAAATTGCGACACGGTGCCGCAAACAACACCAGCACACACACTAACGATTCGGAAAACTATTTAACCAAAACACTGACTATACTATCGGTATTGTTTATTAAGAAAACAATAATAAACAACAATAACAAAAGTGTTTTCACAATATTTGCCTAGAGTTTTTCACGATTTTCCAATAAAACATGCACCACTAGAAGTTTGTGTGCACACAAAAACACACAGTCGCGAATTGCAATGCGCCGTACTGTTTTCCGTGTAATCAATAACAACACGAGCGCACAGGGAAATTCAAGATGGTCGTTCGTGTCGCGAAGGGTCGGTTTTTGTGTGCAATTTTCGGCCGAGACTCAAACCACACACAGTTTTTTAGTTGGTGCTGGTGTACGAGATTTTTTAACCGGTGATGAACGCCTTTTTTGGACTTTATACTAATGGAATTAATTAATATATACAATAATTTTACAAGATTATATAGATACTAAGATTGACACAAGAACATTCAATTTATTACACGGTAATTTTTCATTTGTAAAAATCAGACTTTTTAATATATCGAGTTTCTCAGTCGACGGACACCCGGACGATACACGAACGGCCAACGGGGTGTTGTAGAGTGCACAACAATAAACACAACATTTATAAACACATGTACACAAATACACATAGACACACAGGCAGTCTTAATATAATTATTTTCACGCAGATTTACAGTCGATTTTCTACGATTTTATTCATCCCACGATTGCATGTGTCGCATGCGAATCGTTGACGTCGAGCTTATCCGCGTTTTGTTCGATTTTCTCATCCAGAAACGGCAACGAGAACATATCACATCATTGCGGGGGTAGAAAGAAATCAAAATGTGTATTTGTCTCTATTATGTTAGTTTCTCTGTGTTTGTGTGTGTGTATATGTGACTGGGGCGAGAACACATGGAAGATTTGCCAGTATAATGTTTCGATCGGGGAGGGTGCGAGATGATATGAATTTCTGTGCGCTCTTTTGTTGGTAAAAGGTTTGAGAAAATTCCCCTTAGATTCTTTAATGTTGACAGGCAAGCCGGCCCGATCAGCTGCTGTGTTTGGTATTCAACATCAATAGTAATACGCAAGCTTTTTTTATAATTAATATTGATTTTTATAATATCTATTTAAAAATATAAATTTAATGTGAGATGTGTGAGAATTTTTTATTATTTAAGATTGAATACTTATTTATTAATTAATCACAGCTTTGTTTATGGACAAATATTAGTATTTTATACTATTTCTTGGTTTTATTCTTTGCACCAACTCTTTTCCTTTAATAATTGATCAGATTTTTTTTACCTCTCTCACGGTGATCATAGACAAAAAATGATAAGGTAATATATTTAAACATTTTGTCATTTATATTTTTTTTTTCCACGGTTCGGTTACAACAACAGTTCCAATCTACAGCTTCTGATGAAAAATGTTTCACATCAATGTTAGCATCGGCATTCACTCTTTAATAACTTGCAATGGAATGCTGAATAATTGACGTTCGCGTTAGTATTGATTTGGGAGAGCATTAAATTTAACCATAGCCATACCCGAGTGGGTTAACGCGTTGGCCTGGCTTATGGGAGGTTGCCGGTTCAATCCTGGCCGGCAGACCGAAGTGTTTTTCGAATGTATCATTTTAAATCAGTAGGTTCCTCTTGCCATTAGTAGATTATTTCTAATAATAGGTTATTGATTTGAAATAACGGAACATTAATGCCATCAATAAACATATACACACACACACACCTGTATAGAACAATAAGTGTATGATGGCGTTAATGATTCACGATTCCGAATTTAAATAGCAAGAAGATAGATCTCGTTGCATAGAGAGATATCTCAAAAATATGCGCATTTGCCCTGCAGAGTTGTTAGAGTCGCGTCAGGTCAAATTAAGACTCCTAACCATCGGGGACAGCACAAACAGCACATTAGCATGACCTGACAAGTCGTGGGAACCCGTAATGGTCAACGAATCCGGTGTGCGGCCCTATGTCCCACAAGGGATTACAGGATCCAATGAGAGATTAAATTTCCACTGTGAAATCTAATTATACTACATTTTTGAAATATTGCACAGCATGACCATGACTTTTATTTCCATAATAAATGGAGCAGCACCACTTCTTCTGTTGGATATTCGATGCTTTTTTGCGAAAAGAGGAAGACCCATTCGATTCTGATGTGGACGCAACGTACATGCCACGCGAAACCCCCAAGAATAATTAAATGAGCATCGTGCACCGCAAGAAGACGAACCAGAATGCCCTAAAGACGAAAGCAAGCGAATTCCAAAACAGAGGCAGCGTCTTGATGAAGTTAACATAATATTTCCAGGAATCTGGCTTGTTCATAAGATAGTTGTGTAAATACTGCTGCGTAGCAGCAGGCGGTAATGATTTTATGTGCGCGGTCGGATGCGTGAAGTACGTCGTTCGCCCCCGGCAGTACTGACTTCACGTGGATTAAAAACACATTTGACATGATTTTGGCACTAAGATTTTCTATTTTTTTTTTATTCGCATATATACATTTTTGACAAAGTTCTGAAATATTATTATTTTTCGTCATGCTTTCGAAACATTATCTTCATTAGTACATTAGTACAAACCTCAGTGATCCAATTTAAAAGCTCATGATCTCTTTGATATTCTACAAAATGTGAATTAAATAAACATTTATGTGATTTCACGCGCAATATAAAATTTTGATGATTTGATATAAAGGTACAGAAAGTAGTAAAAACACGAAAATTACGCCATTCCGCTGAAGAAAATTTCCCAGTTTACCAGCAATGACTCGAAAAGAGAAGTTTAGCAGGGACACAAACTAACACACATACATAAACAAATACTTAAATCCTGCGCAAGCGCAATTTTGAATTGTAGCATACTGTATCGGCTACTGCTACCCCACAACGCACATTATTTATACACATAGTACATAAGGATGTATTGTTTATAGTGCGTTTTCCCTGTTTTGTATGTGTATTTTACTATTTCGTCGGAGGTGGGTGCCTGTGTGTATGCATGCATGAGAGTGTGCGTGTATGCGTCTATATATATATATATATATATGTATATGGGAAGTGAATACAAAACTATTTGTATGGATTATATAACAATGCTTGCATATGTTTGTATAAATATAATTTGGAATGTATAATATATGTGCAAACAAATCTGTACTCTCAAGGGAGTGGGCTCTTGCGCACTCTAGCTCCCTCTATGTAGGTATGCTGGTTATACATCTATGTGTATAAAATGTATATAAACATTATACTAAGAACTATCACTGATGGTTTTTGGGTGGGTCGTTGAGCGCGGGTGCCCGTTTGAGCGAGCATGCGATGAGCTTGCGCTCTTAGGTGGGATGGGCAAGGTTACACGTGCTGGAATAGACTGTTTTGGGAATTTGAGCGTACAGTTGTGGTATTGTCGTTTTTTGTGCTTTTATAATGAGAATATGGATTTTTTTTTTTAATTGACAGAAATGATTTGTATTTAATAAATAACCGGTGATATTACAATTTTTAAAAATAAATTACAATTTAAATTCTGACTTGATGATTTTTTTCGCGTTATGACATTTTACTACAAATCTTATCGAATATCATTTGATCTAGTGCATTTTCAACTTTTCATGATTTAAAATTCGAAATTAAGCATTTATAAAAGAATGCATTATCAAACGTTTTTATATTAAAAATACATATGTTAGCTACGAACCTAAGCACAAGGGATTACAGGATCCAATGAGAGATACAATTGGATCCTGTAATCCCTTGTGGGGCATAGGGTAAGTGTGCGTTGCCGCACACCGGATTCATTGACCATTACGGGTTCACACGACTGGTCAGGTCATGCTAATGTGCTCTTTATGCTTTACTACTTTTATTGGAGTTTCTAACACTTTATCACATGATTAGGAGTATTAATTTTCCTGGAAATGATACTAACAACTTACCAGGGCAAATGCAAATATCTACAGAACACTTTACTCGAACTTCAAAGGCTGTGGCTGTTGTTTTGACATTTTGTTGAAGTTCGATTGCTAATTTCCTGTCATCCCTTTTTATTATTTTTTTTTATCTTTTTTGTCATTATATTAAGACAATTATTAATCTCCGATCCACACCGTTTTATTTGATATCAAATTATATCAATCAGATTTTAAGGGAATGTAAAAGTAGGTTTTAGTTTTTTTATTTCGGAACATTGATGGCGTCCTATAATTATAACATGTGAATTTGTGAGTATTATTTATTCACAAGTTCCTATATAAACAGTTTAAGAAGGAGATCCAGGAGTATAGAGAGAAAATAAAATCCTAACTATCGAGGATGTGCTGTAAGAGTTAAGATTGAGCAAATAAGCGCTACCAATTAGTAAAATACCACAAAATGCGGTGAAAGTTGACTATAGCGCCCAGTAAAGGGGGTTCCTTTAAATATAATATTTTAGTTCTAATATAAAAAACTTTCATGTTTTAATTTAAAATTAATAAATTTATTTAATAATTTAATTAATTTAACCATAGCCATAGCCGAGTGGGTAAACGTGTTGGCCTGGCTTATGGGAGGTCGCCGGTTCAATCTCGACCGGCAGGCCGAAGTGTTTTTCGAATGTAGCACTTTAA
>JANSTU010006080.1:0-17101 GCA_027564075.1 Bolitophila hybrida
TACATCCATTTGTATACACACTGCTGTTTATTTGTTTACTCACCCGCGGTATATGCCAGGCGCTTTGACGAAATTCAAAATTTGGAGCTCACATCATTGCGCACCATAATAGTAGGTTACTTTAAACCTCAAAACTAATATATTTCTCTATCTTCATTACATAATCATCAATTCAAAGCATAATTATGTAAAAGACATTTCTTTCGAGAAAGTCCGAATGCAAATCTTGAAATATATGTTTTCCATTTAAATCAAACACAGGTTTTCTTATATGAATGAATCTAAAAAAACAACATGCAGTTGTAGATGCCATATATATTATATGATTAGAATATATATATTATGCTATGTACGAGTAGCTTACCTTATGCGCTCACGTTCTTTAATGCCTGATGTTTATAAAACAAAAAACTTCTCTCTGTGCTTTATATGAATCTATGCATAGACACTATGCAAGCAAGCATGTCATTGCGGAGCTTTTCTTTACGTATATCTCTAAAGTAAACCGGAGAGCTTGTGGGCTTTTGTTCAATGCATTTCTTTTCAAATCTTATACACAAAGTTCCGTTTCTTGAGGAAATGCAGGAGGGGCACCAGCCGAACTGAGTTGAACGGAAATCTTTTTATTTGCGACATACTGTTGCCAATTTGACTAATTAGTCTTGGCTGACTTCCTTTTGACGAACGAAACTTTATGAGTTTTGTATACAATATTTCGAAGTTTTTTTTTGAATATGTGTTGTTTTTTAAAATGTATATTTTTTATCTTTGTTAGTTATGTCATTAGGTTTTTTGAACGCGATTTTGAAAATATTATTTTCAATAATTGATTGTATCTTTACTGATGAAGAATTAAAAAATACACAACAATATAAAAAACAACTATTAAAATATCGAATAAATTAAAAAAAAACACTGAAATAGAATAGAATAAAATAAATAAAATCAAAAAAAAACATTCGTTTTAGAGTAAAATCCGAAATTTCATTCATTAAGAAAGGTCTATATTTTGCCCATTTTGGATTTTTATTTTTGTAAATTTACACTTTAGATGTTGTTGTGGAACAGCAAGTGATTTGTACAATTTGCTATTTCTTTAACCAATATAAAGTATAAAAATCCATTAGATACACAAACAAAAAACTCTTCAATCCATATTTTTAATTAAACTAATTCCCCAAACTCACTTATTAAAAAGAAAACCCACTCCAAAAATAAAAAAACCTTGCATAATTATAATTTTTGCAACCCTTTCTGTATGTAACCCCATCTTGTTGCTCGCACATCTTATATTCGGATTCATTATATTAAAAAATATATGAACAAGTACAAACCTACCGAAAATCGTCGTCGACGTCAACGTCCCCATGTCAAATAAACTGTATTGATTTTTAACTCTTTCTTATTTGTCCAATGTCTGCACGTGCATACGCGCAAAGTGCGTTTATTTATACATATATATAGTATATATTATACAGTATTGTGTATATGCGTATTTAAAAATTCTGCGATAGCCGCAATAATACACACACACACACGCCAAGCTTCATCTACCCGCACACAGTGCAAGCATATCTCCCTGTGTGATATATGTATGTGTGTGTGTGCGTTAAGACAAAACCCTCAGTGCACAGACGAAATAGGGTGTTGGTTTATTCATTGTCTCAAAGAGTCTTGAAATGCAAAAACGCATGTCGAAAAAAATTCGAAGGAAATAAGGGAGCGAGTTTGATATATGATGAAATCTCCTGTATGACATGACATGCTTTATATAGCACGAAAGGAGTCTGGATCTGCATATCCCTTCTTAAGTTAGTCACGCATCTCCACTTTGCAAACGATATTTGTGCAGGGTGCAAGCAGCATGCGCGCTAAGTGTGAGTGTGTATATGTGTGCGTGCGCGCGAATGCACTCTAGACGGATTTTTTTTTTGCGTCTGTGTTGATTTGAAATCTTTGTTTAATGCAGGGAAAATGTCTGCAATTTATAGAAGAAATGTGTTCTTCAGTATATTTATACATGAACTATACGATGTGTTTACCTCGCGACCATTCGTGATCGTTGTCGTCGATCGTGTGAGTGTTCAACGATCGCTTCCGGTTGTCTCAAGCGGGTGCACGAAGACGTCGGTGCTATTGTTTGTTCCGTTTCAACAGACTTCGTCATTTGATCCATCACATTTATTCTCATCAGAAAACACGCCGCAAAACAAATGTATAATTGAATTTGATCGAGTATATAATATATATATGTATATAGAAAACACCGTCTCCATTAAAGCTTGATGCACTTCAAAAGGCCTGTCAAGACGTTCTTCAACTCTTAACGCTTAAAAATAAAGAATAGTTTAACAAAAAGCTAGAAACTATTGATCCATTTAATCTGCAAGTCATTATAACACATTTCTACATAACTGTGTAAGTGTGTATGAATTTTGTATAACTGCCGCCGACAAAATGCGTCCGGATAATTGTTTCCTTTGCATTTGTAAGAAGCGTGTCGAATATCTTCGTCGTTTTCATCGGGTTGCTTCGAACCACCACTCAATGAAACATCTTGTATGACAGCATGTACATCACACAACACAATTAATTATCGGCTGAATTGTTGATGCACCAATAACCGCTTTTCATTGCAATGCGCACATATATAAAGAGTTACTCATTTTCTGCATAATCATCTTACCGATAAATTGCAAGACATATGCTACTGCTGCGTAAGACCGACAATATTTGCGTTTGTTTACGGACTTTCTATGCGTGCGGCTTAAGATGATGCCGCAAGCACCATAACAATTTACCTATATTTTTTGGAAATTTGTACCTTACCAAGAAAATATCCGTTTTTTATATAACATATACTAATTTTGAGTTTCAAAAATTACTATTTAATGCTCTAAATTATTAAAAAAAAACTTTATACTTGTAAGTTCAAATATTTTATTATTTCATACTGAAAGTGGCTATTTAAACGCATTTCTTGTTACATTATCAAAATTAATTTTTTAATGTATTTAATCATTTTCCCCTAGAACCAGACACTATTATAATAAGTCATTAAAACCAAAAGATAACAATTCCTACAAAATACTATATTTAAGCTACGATATAGCTTATGTCTGTAACAATCTAATGAAATAAATAGCTATCGATAGCAGCTTTCCATTGTCGGATATTAATTATGCATATGCCTGGCAGGGGTGTGAGACACACGAATATTATCATTGAATATACTATTTATATTAATAGATATCGTGCACATAAGTGTTGTATATACGATTGTAAAGTTATCGGTGACAAAAGTCAAAAAGTTACACGTAACTTTAATCCACATAAAATGTGTGTATACTATTAAAAGTATGTGTGGTTAAACGTTGAAAAAAAACCACACACTCCAATGTTTTGAAACTTTTACTAAGTTAAATGAGGGGCAATATGGGTGACAAATTACATAGAGATAGCGTTTGCATTACTTATGAGACTTTTGTTTAAAGTTTTTGTCGCGAGTGTCCAGGTGCAAGCAGGTGCACGATTATTGAGTACGCGTTCATGCTGATTGTGTGTTTCTCATTGTGTGATAGTTAACACCAACGTGAATTAAGGGATGCTAAGAAATTTGTAACATACGAAGATTTCGTGGGAACATTATTTAACATAATTATATTTCTTATGAATACAAATAAAAAAAATGTAATACTGTGGACATGAATAATATTTTTTAAGTTTCCTTCGAGAGTTTATTACAAACTACCTAATAATTACGAGTATCGAAAACCGTGCATTCAGTTTATTTCCGTTGCTCGTGAATGCGCTTTTGTCTCATTTGTCGTGCACACGCATTATCGTCTTATTGCACATATCAATTTTCTTTAATCGAGTCCAACTAAAAAACCACGACTCTTTTCGACACCAGTGCGTCACGGTGGTTGCACGACTTCCTACCAGGCGTGCGCGCGACGCTTCACTTAAAGTCTCGTTGCTTTCGCTTACATCGAAAGGAAGAACGAAGCATTACATGAATATTGAACAAACAATATATAATACATATGACATATTATTCACGTTTTATGATGTGTTACAAATGATGTGTGTGCACTTATTATTATAAGCAGTTCTCACCCAAGTGTACTATATAGTATATGTAATACATATACATATATTCCCAAGTTTGTGGCGGCGACTCTCACCACACTTTGAGAGAAACACAATTAACCCTATATGTATACTCTTATCCGGAAGCACTTGTTAAGAAGAAATAATAATGCAGTAAAATGCAGTTTAAGATTTTTCCAGTGCGTATGAAGCGCATTGCACATTTTATGTGCTGCGGGACCATGGAGTTATCAATGTAAATCGAAATAACTATATTTTTTTCTTAAATTTATGAATTGTTATGTATGTAAATATAACAGTTGATAATTCATGTTTATATTAAAAATATTACTTGAAATTATGTAATTTTTAGTATATTCTTCTAAGGAAATGCATCAAAATCCATGGTGCTGCGTATAAGACATACTCTTGTGTGCAGACTATTTTGCGCCGGTGATAAGTTGTGAGAAAGCATACGTGATGTGAATCACTCGAAACCGCAATGCAGCTCGACTCGGTGCAGCGTAGACAGGATGTTAATTTGTTGTTGTCGCTCACGACGACGCGACGTTCCCTACACATGATGCTGGTTGACATTTAAACCCTTTTCTTGGTGTCTTGGCTGGCAATTGATACGCAGGAACAAACCTTTTAAGCCATGCGCTTATAACTTCTACATAATATATATTTATACATGCTCTGAGGCAGCGCGTTAATATTGATTAATTTATAATAAATGCATGCGTTTATTACCACGGTTGCCTGTCTTTAATATGATCGTCTGACAACATACACTTAAAAATATTTATTCTATATATATTAAACGTACGAGTGTTTATGTTTCTGTATGTGCACTTGATCTCATTTAAATCACGAGTTACTTCCGACTTTTCTGAATGGACGCGCGAATCGCGACGTGTTCTAAGAACGGGGGACCGCGACCACTGCTGACGCACAATTTCGCGGAGGAAATAAGGAAGTGCAGAATAATGAGGAAGCCGTGTGAGCAGCTCAGATAATACGGGGGGAACTTATGTGTGTATATTTGTATGTGTGTGTTTGTGCATATACCTTTTGATTTAAAAGAGCCACATCAAACAAATTTGTGTTGCTTTCATTCGATTAACACAATTGACAATTTGTTTGCACTCGCTTGGCGAAAACCGAAAAGTGCGCACTAACAAATCAACAGCACCAGCACTACATTTATTTTTCATATGAGTGTTATATGCTTATTCTACTTGTTTATTATTGTGCCTATTGCGAAAAGACGTGCGCATATAATATAATATTTATAAAATAACAGATCAAATTAATTAGTTTGTCCTCATAATATATAATTCAGGCATCAAGTTAATGGTATATTACAATACAGCGCAATTAGTACGATATAATTAGTCACAAGTGTGTGTTTACACACTTTTCGCGAATGCGCGTTTGGTGATCTTTTGATTAGCATATCCGCTTTTGAATGTATTTGTGCTTTTTTGTCTTATGATGCATTTTAGACTGATCGTCTCAATTAAGAGAAGTGTGCACTCGCTAAAAAACATTGCGCCAACCCAGAAAGATGAGAACTTTATAGGTTTATGAGTATGCGCATGGTAATATACCATGTACTTGTATAATGTAATGGACTGACTCATTTCTACAGTTGACGTGGGAAATAATTGTTTTTGTATGACGTATAGTTGTGTGAAGAATATATTAAAAGATTTTGTCTTGTGAAATTAACATAAATTCATTTCTGACTTAAAAATATGTACTCGTATTATTTAAAAATAGATATACTACATTTTTTAATAAAAAAAATAGTAAAGACATTCGAAAGACCCTATTAAGCTCACGTTTTCCTATTTTTATGAAATAATATCAATTTTCTCAATCACTATCTTCTTTTTATTCTATAAATTTTAATTAAGGATTAAACCTTTGTAAAATGAAAATAAAAAATTATCTTTTTTTTGGTGCAATATCTTATTTTAAATAATTATCGATAATAATTTTTCTGTAGATGAAGTTTTTTTCAAATATAATAATTCTATATGTTTTATATTAACTAAATATGCAATTTATAATATAAATTTAAATAAATTTATATAACAATAATTCAAAAAATTTCACCAAATAAACAACTGATATTATTAAAGTGTTTTAAAAACACTCTGCATATAAATGCAGTACACCCAATACGATGCCAACAAACACCGTACACACCCTTCCGAAAAGCACTGAAAACCTACGACATTTACATTCGTATATGCGCATTACAATAAAATTAAAGTAATTACACCAACAGAGCGCGCACTATTACTTCAGTTTGTCGAGAGCTAGTAGCATTGCATTGTCAAATTATGTGTGTTTGTTTCTAAAGTCAAGTTTAGTTCTCTTAGCGCCATTGAATTTGCATAATGTCTCGTTTTATTGTACAAGTAGAAGTTTGAGACAACTTCTGCGGTACACCATTCGGTCATAATATCTGCAGAACATTATACAAACGCATGCGTAATGCTTATATATGTTGACAGTATATGTTTTGGAGTATGGGGTATTTGCTTGCACGTATGTGACGTTTTTTCGTATCTAGCTGCCTTCATTGTTAATGGGAAAATCAAAAGAAGATACAGTTAATTTATATGGTTTAAGTTGGCTTGGATTCGTTTGCGAGAGCAATATTATTGTGTATTGTGTTTTAGAGCTTTAGATTTAAGAAACTTTAAAAAAACACATATTTTCGGTAAAAATCATAATATATCTATCTTAAGTTGTTGTTTAAAAATAGTAATAATAACGAGTTGAGAATAGTTAAAGCAGTAGATTTGAATTACAAACATTTTTTTTTGTATTTTATGATCCTTTAATTATGATGTTTGTTATTTATTTCCAAATTATAGCTTCATAAGAGAGTTTTTCGGAACTCTGATTTCGAAATAAAAGAAATATATATTATAGTAAAAAAGTGGCCAAAGGTCTGTTTTGGTATCTATTTAAAAATAATAATAATTATTATATTCGTCATTTGTGTTATGATTAGAGAACTCTCTTTAGAAATGTTTATTACAAGATTTATAAGTATACACAGATAATAAGTCCATGATAATATATATATTGTTTTTATGACTATAAAAAAAGAAAAATAATCCAGTAAAATAAGATATTGATTTTTTATTTATGATTTTTTTCAACTTTTTTTTAATACCTCTATATTTTAAACAAATTTTAAAATCTTACTATTGTAAATTACAAATTTAAATCGAATTTTATTTTATTTTAAATATGAAAAATGGTGTACTTGCTTTTTTAATATTTTTGGAGTAAACACATTCAATAACAATAACTAAAACAAAATAAAAGTACCATCGTCAGCAATTTAGAATTTGTTTATTGAAAATAAGAATCATCAACAACATCAAAATCGAAATCTTGTTTTCGTACTCCATTTAGTATTGCTTTTGTTATGACAGAAAGCTAATTATGTTTTAGTCCTAAGTATATAATAACATAGACACAAATTAGCACCGCCCACAATTATTGTAAGTGTTACTCGCGGACAATGCTGTGGGTTCGCGAAGAACTGAATCAACAGAATATCAACAAAAAAACTGTTCTTCATCACTTGACAATGTTGACACAACGCTCGCAATTCCCATATGCACACCAAATTACCATATGTCGTTTTTAATAATTTCTGATAATTACGCTTATTCACCCATTTCTACGTTTTCCATATATCCGCCTATAGCTCTATATTATAAACACTCACTCACGCATATGTTTGCTTAAGCATAAGGCATACAATTTGTATAAGAACAAACTCACACACACACACACATACATGCATACTCAGAGGGATATCTCCATTGCGATAAGAACAAAATAATACTTAAATAAACATAATAAAACAAAAATAAAGCACTTGTGGGCGGGTAAATCGATATGCAAACTGACTATCATTTAATGTAACGGACTTTTGTCGCTACAAGTGTGTGTGTGAGTGTATTATAGATAATACGATGTTCTAGATATCTAGTTCTAGATTAAAAACCTAATAAGTGTGTTTTAGTTGCACTAGAAAACGCCTTCGCTTCGCACACTATATAAAGAAAAATACACAAGTGAAAGCTAATTAATTACATAGTCTGTATAATATACGTCAGGTAAGATTCGCAATTTGAGCTAAAAACCTAATTAATATGCACTTGCAAACTTTAAATAATAATAAAACACTTTGCCTGAAAGAGCCTGGCCGGCATACATATAGTTATCTGCCCCCTTATGGCACAAATTCCCATAGTTTTAATAATTCACTGAGAAAATTTTCCGCGTGCGTATTGGTCTTGAACGGTGGTGCTATACTGCTTATATAATGCATGTGAACTTAATGTATATTAGTGTAAAAAATTTAAAAAAAAGCATTTTTCAACTTGAGCGGGAAAACAATAATACACACGCGCGTATAGACTTCCTTATATAAAAAATAAAGTCGAGGGACCACTTCACCGTTTCTACCCGCGAACGCAAACATACGGTGGTGGCGTATAACCACCGTGTGCTATAAATGTGTGAGTGTTTATCCATATAGCACTGTAGAAAGACACACAGGAAAGCAAAAATGTGTGTGAGTGTGTGCTTAGGTCTATACTATACACGACATACGGTCAAGTAATTATACTGAGAAACATAAAAAATACGACTAAGGGAACGGAACGAAATTGGTCATTTCCTTTGTGCCGTATTTCCACATATGTATGTAATATATTATATGACTTACATTATAAAAATATCTCATGTATTCAAATGTATGCGCAAGTATGTTCTTTGGCATATCGGGGGAGTCGCGAATGCGACGTTATCTTCATGTATGTGTATATATATAGCAATATGTGTGAGGTATCATATTATTTATGCATGTACTGACTTATTTTCATAAAAATTTATTCATCATTGTGAAAAGGTGTCAACATTACTCAGTGGGAATTGTGTATGAAAACCTACCAACAGGTATATTGGCATAATTTATTATAGTATACTTTGAAATTGAATAATTTACAATAAATACTAATATAATGTTGTAGTAACATAATATAGTATATCTGTAATTAGAACACACATCTACATTTATTTTATCTACGTAATAATTATTTTTCTAGTTTTTAATAATTAATAAGGTTTCAAAGAAAATTTAATAAAAACCAAAAAACTCGCCAGAATTTAATATAAAATGAAATTATATTTATGGTTTATGTATTTTTTGATATTCAATCTATTTGGATTAAATATTTTTTGGTTGTTAATAAATTAATTATCTACATATATGAAATTAAATTGTATACATTATTTTTATCACATAATTATATTAGTTTATGCATATAAAAATATATTTGCCTTCGTTTTTTTGAGTAAAGGATTTTAACTCTGCGTCTACGTTTTTATTTGACTTTATCTGGAAAGTTTCCAAACTTGGTTTTATCTGATGAGAACAAAAATTGAAACGAATTAAAATACTGTAGACATTTGTTGAGCCCATAAAAGATAACGATTGAGAATCACTCGACAAGGAGTAAAAATTGTCTCCAAAAACGACCTGGATTTATACAGTCGGCAAACAAATATTTATAGGACATTATAAACGTTAATACTTTTACAAAAAAGAACCGTTGTCCTAACGAGAAAACGGAGCCATTTAAATGACGATATATTTCTTACAGCGTATGTCCTCTTTACTTTATTCATTTAAAAAAAGAATAACAATTTACACCTTTTAAACTCATCAAAACATTTTCAATGATAAAATCAGCGGAGATTTTATTTACTTTTTTTGTAACAAACAAACGAATATTACACGAAAATAAATATAGTTCATTGTATAGTATCATATCTTATCGATAAATATTTGATAAACCGACTTTTGCCAAATATAATGCAGTAATGCATATATATTCCATTGAACATTGAAAAAAAACAAAGTGTTCACTAGCACGTCTTGAACGGAGTTTTTGCATCTTCCCATATATATTTTGAGGTCCCCTCTACAAACGCGTACAAATGAACACAATGGATCGGTAAGCAGTTGTTATACCAAAAGGTGCGCATATGAATTGTAAGAATAAAATCGTTTTCTTATAAAAGCAGGCTCGAACTGAGGGGGAAATGCATATCGTGTGGGAAAATTATTTACAAGATGCTGGTAAATTTAGAGAAAAAAGGAAATCAGTTCTAACATTAACGATTATCGCCATATTTTATTAGAAATAATTTTTCTATTGTAATGAAAGGAATAAATTTGCAAAATGTTGTAAATACACTAGTCCATATCTGTTATCACGCACCCCGCTCGCGCATGCGCGGTTTGCCACGGCCACAACGTCTTAAAGACGTTCACATGTTTTTTATATAAGAAGGGCGCATAGCGCACTGAATGGAACTGGTATTTAAAGTCATACAATACAAACTGCGCATATGCGTGTGCATAGGTGTGCGTGTATGTGCGGTCATATGCGCACGCGCTACAGAAAATACTGATTATATCGCATATATAAAAATATAAGACAGCACGCGTGCGCCATAACGTCTTAACGGACAAAACATATATACACAAATACAGTACATTCCCGTGTAATTCAGTCGATTGCTTTTTTCTTCATTTCTTTCGGCATGAGTTCCGAAAAAAAGACGTTACAAACCAAGGAAGCATGCACGTTACCGAAATCTTGCGAGGCATAACGTACGCAAGGTATTTAAAGGGACGTTATGACTTTTTTAAAAAAGCCATAGTAGCGTTGTTGGTGCGGAACGGTCTTTAAGACGGTCATTACTCATTATACCAAAGGAAATTATATCAGATGTGTTTTAAAAAGGTTTTTTTGTATGGTAACAAAACTTTTAAATTCACCATCTGTTGTTGGCAGATATTATTTTAGTTTCATTTAAAATTAAAAGTTTTAACTATAGATTTTTGTTTGTCTTTGCTACTTGTTTTGAGAATTATTTTAAAATTTCTAGAGGTTTTAATTTCAGATAAAGTTAGATAATTTTAGGATAACCCTGTCACATCGTAAAATTTCTAAAATTGTCTAAAATCGTATTTATATAGATTTTAGGCGGTTTTACTAGATTTACATTTTCTTTTCGTGAGTAAAATGTCTATACAAATTATAATCATGAATAAAAACTTTCAAATTTAGTAGTTTTAAATGTATAAGCATCGTAAAATTGCTAAAATCTCTTCACATCGACCAAAAATGTATATCATTATAAATTATTTAAAACTTTCTTAAATAAAAACCTTTAGACATTTTCAATCATAATCTTACTGAATATTATTGTTTGCGCTTCACTGTATTTTTTGTATACATTTATATATTAGCGTTTAAATTACTGACAAATTGTTTTTCTAATAATATATTTTTTTAAGTATATTAAAATTTCATTATTTGTCAAATAATAATTATAATAACAATTTTTTTCTTGTAACTGATTTCTTATTATTATAAAAATATTTAACAATTAATAAATATTTTATAAAAAAAGAATGAATATTTGCTTTTCTTCTTGTAATTTTCACAAACCAACACTTCTCCAATCTTATACAGTCGGCGTTACCTTTCATTCATACATTCTCTCTTATTTCCCTTTTCTATTAAATGCATTTGCGACGACGCACACCTTCCCCATATTGTAATGCTCTCCTGTTCGTACAAACACAGGCATGCCGTTCACTGGTACCAAAACATAAACAAGAAGAACTCGTATATTTTGATATAATGCAAAGGCTGCAAAACTGCAAGAAACATAAGCCATCGCATCGAAATATTCTTTCTATACGCAAACAAAATGCATTCTCTGAGTGTGTGAGTGTATATGTGCGCGCTTATACGATGTGTGTACGATGCGAACATTTGCAGGGAAACGAATTGAAAATCAACAGCTGACTTTTCGTTTATATGCGCGCACGTACGATCTCGAAGGAACAATATCGAATGCAAGCGAACGTGCGCGCGCGCTCAGGGTTGATTGTGAGCCATTGTACGTGGGCATACCAGGTGTGCAATGTTGTTGTTATAGAGCTATTCAGTGTTTAGGGGTTTAATAGCATCGGAACATTCTAGATTTATGTATTTTCAATAATCTTGAACTATAAATCGAAATATTATATTTATAAAATAAGATTATTTATTTGCCGCCAAACCAGTGTATATTATAGGTATATAAAACGCGCATGCCCGCTCTCATTATATAAATGTGTATGCCTCAGTTTGCGCTCTTGATAAACGTAAACAAATCACTCTATACATATACCCGAATATGTTATCGCATTTGATCGTATGAATTCGGAAACAGCTTTATATCAGAATCAAAAACATAAAATTATTCACATAATATAAATAATATAATACAAAGTAATTTAACTTAAACGTATATGAAAAAACTAACATTTACATTATTGTGTGTGTGTTTTCTTTCTTGTATTGCAGGTCCATGCCATGGAAGGGGAACACGTATAAGGCCGGGTTAAGAGAGGGACATTGCTTGCTGCATGCGGCGGCTATAGCAGAAGGGGCACAACGCAAACGGTGCGACGAAGAAAGAGAAAATTTGTTTTTGTGGTGTGCGTGCAAGCAACGTAGCAATAGGGCAAAGTGTAACAGAGAAGGGAGCACTTCTCCCACTTTGATGGGCTATAAGCCAATAACGTCTGGTGATTCTTATGATGTCATCAGAGGAGGACACAGACACATTTGGCTTGTACGGAGATAAGTTACTGAAGAAAACAAAACGAGCCAGACAGCGTGTAGACGCGGGCGAACCAAGAAACAGTTACTCTTCGATACCGAACTTTAGTTCACGACCTTCCCTCATGAGCGGAGGTCTGTACGGGGCTATTTATAGCCAAAATCAACAACACTTTGGATTGTTCAGTCCCGGTGGATACGGTACGACGAAAATGTTAAACGAACTACTCGCGCGACAAGTGAAACAGGCTCAAGACGCTAGCGGGCCCGACTCAAATCAAATGAACCAGTCCATGGAGGGTGCCACAAATTCGGATTCAAGTAAATTAAGCAGTTTCGATAGTGTTGGCAGTGCGAATGCCCATACGATACCGGTGATTCGACGTACAAATAGTGGCAGTGATATAATGGACAGTGGTGCCTCAACACCACCGCAGCCCAGCGATTTGGCACATCACATGTTGCGCAATATACTGCAAGGCAAAAAGGAACTGATGGCTCTTGACCAAGAGATCCGTGCAGCTGCCAGCCTCAGTAGTTCCATTGGCGAACGTTCGTCACCAGACAATAACAATAGTATTAGTAAAAATAACAACACCAACAATAATATTGTGAAACAAGAAGTAAACGTGAAAAGTGAAACAGTAGTTGGTGACCTGAGTGATTCAAGTGATTTGGGAGTAAGTGCCAGTGTTCTATCGCGCGTCAATTTACAGCAGCTAAGCGAAGAAATGTCGCGTCACAATATGGATAATACAGATGATACATCGCAGAGCGGTGTTCCAGATCGATTGCAGGACTCGAGCAGTGTTGGCAAAAGTAATCACATTGGTATGATGAGCGAAGATCACCTGGTGTGTCTGAACTCGCGATCAGACTCCGAGAACTCAATGTGCTCGATGCCTGGCTCTGATGACAATACTATGTTGCTGCCAAAAGACGATATCGACATGGAACTACAGAACATTGAGAAGAACAGTGCTTCATCACCAAATCCACTGAATCACAAAAACGAACCAGTTGCTTTAGACATGAAACGGGCTCGTGTCGAGAATATTGTTTCTACGATGCGCTCAAGTCCAGTACTACCATCCCAGCCACAGGTAAACGGTTGTAAGAAACGCAAACTCTATCATCCACAGCAACACGATAACAGCGCCGCTGAGCGGTACGCTGCAGTCGCGGCTGGACTTAATCTTGGACTACACATTCAAAGCCTCATGCTGGATGATGAGGAAGATGATGAGGATCAACCGCAAATTCATCAGAAACGCGTTGAGAAGAACGCACTGGAGTCACAGTTGCGCTCCATGCAGGAGAAACTAGCCGAGATGCAACAGAAATACGTGCAATTGTGTAATATCATTGAACACACGCCTGAGGAAGTGGACGACGCAGCTAGTGATATCGCTGAACCCATAGATAAACTAAAAGAATCGCCTGTCGATAAGAAACCCAGTCAATTGCTGCAGCTATCGTCACCAGCGGTGTCGCCGATGAAGGATATGTCGCTGACGCCAAAATCAAGTAATGCTTCAAATATGCTATCGCAGGTAATGGGAAAGATGATGTCGTCGAAGCTTGGAAACCAGCCACCCACACACTTGCCGGCCGGTTTTAACGGTACCCATCCACTGTTGCAGCATATGCAGCACGCACCACCTGTTGGTGGCGCCCACGACCACCCCATTCAGCATCCCCATGCGCAGCATCCACATCATGCGTTCAACAACGCAGCCGCTATGTACCTAGGAATGGGCCAGAAGTTCTTTATGGAACAGGAGGCTCGAATAAATAAGGAAAACGCTGAGCAACATGAACGCTTGCAGCAGCAGCAACAGCAGCAACAACAACAGCAGCAACAACAGCAGCAACAACAACACCAACAGCAGCAGCAACAGCAACAACACCAACAGCAGCAACAAATGCAGCAGCAACAGCAGCAGCAGCATCAGCAGCAACAACAGCAGCAGCAACAACAACAGCAGCAGCAACAACAACAGCAAAGTGCAGCTCAGCAGCAGATCCATCATTCCCCGCAACAACAGTCCCATCAGCAACAGCAGCAGCAACAGCAACAACAACAGCTGACACCTCAAATTCCAAAGGGTTCATCTGTGCCGTCCGATCTGGCCGATCGACTGAATATTATGCGAACAAATTCAAACTCAGTGGGACCCGTTACCGGTACAGACCTCGAAGGACTGGCCGATGTTTTGAAAACCGAAATCACTGCATCGCTTTCTAACCTCGTCGATTCAATTGTGACCCGATTTGTTCATCAGCGCCGATTCTTGAGCAAACAGTCCGAAGCGGCAGCCGTAGCAGCCGAACAACTGAACAAGGACCTGATGATGGCAACTCAGCTGCTGGACCGCAAATCCCCTCGAACAAAGGTTGCCGAAAGAGCTGCAGCAAATGTACAAGCAGGTAATGGTCCACTTTGTAATACAGCAAATCTTAATCAACAACCTATGGGTAATTTGAATCACGTTAACGTAAACGCAATGATGAGTAATCCGAACCAAGGTCCACGATTGAATGGTAACACATTTCCGCCAATGGGTATGCCCCTGCATTTAGGGAGCGGACCTGGACCTCATGAAAATAACCAAAACATGAACACCATGAATCTTCCCCCTCATGTTCGTCCATCGCCCACAGCGGCAATGTTTCAGACACCAAAACCTCCTCAAAACAACATGAATAACACAATGAATCCCGTTGCAGCAGCTGCCCTATACAATTCGATGAACGTGCTAGGCGGGCACGGCACCCCAGTGAATCCCTTCTGGAAGCCAGAGACCCGTGAACACCCTGAACAGAACGAGGCCCTGAGTCTAGTTGTAGCTCCCAAGAAGAAGCGTCATAAGGTAACCGATACACGCATCACACCGCGTACCGTCAGTCGTATTCTTGCACAGGACGGTATCGGACCAGCACAAAATCCCATGGACCAACAGAACGGTATCGGAAACAATAACAACAATAACAACAAACCGTACAATCCACCCTCAAACCTATCGGTGAGTACAAAGTCCGAGAGTCTGTCACCACGTTCGGCCTATCACCAGCAGACGCCCACACAGTCAATGCTGCCCGTTTCGTTGCCCACCTCAGTAGCTATACCAAATCCATCGTTGCACGAATCACAAGTGTTTTCGCCGTACAGTCCGTTCTTTAATCCACACGGACCCCATGGGCCGCATGCACCGCAAGCCGCCCAACTGCATCACATGAAAATGTCCTCAAGCCCACCCGGCTACGGTGGAAACATGATGGATCAACGTGATTCACCGCCACTGCCACACCCGCCAACAATGCTACATCCCGCCCTGCTGGCAGCTGCCCACCATGGTAGCTCACCCGACTATGGTCACATTCGTGCCGCCATGGACGCAAACGATCGCAACTCAGAGTGCAACTCGGCCGACATCACCTACGATGGGATTCAGCCTACTATATCCTTTAAAAACGAACATTATTACCAGTAAGCATTTTTTCCTTATTTTATTTATGTATATTTTTTTTTATTTTTCATTTTCAATTATTCATACATTCGTCTTATAGAAAAATATTTTGCAATTCACTTCAATATGTATTCTACAGAAAAATGTAGGTCTATTTACGTGCTGTTTTCCTCACGTTTGACCGCTAATAACGTTTATGAATAATTCTCGCCTCTGAAATTATAAATATAATTTCCAAGAGAAAACAGTGCATGAGAATTTTTGCAAGTGTCTACACACTTTATGTGCGTGTTTCTACCTTAAGTAAACCGCTTTTCCATTGAGCAGAAATATGTAGTTTTTTTCATTCGTTTTTCTTTATTTTTTTTCCTACGACCGCGGAGTCGATAATAACATTTAATTATTTCTATTATTCATACGGAAATTAATTCAACAAGTTTTCACGGACACAATTATGCGCATATTTATGTTTTTCTTTTGTCGCATAACCTTTGAGCATTTGCTGTATACAGTATAAAAATGCATTTAATTCAATTATATATTATTGTGTGGTTGGTGCACAAGAAAAACAATGCATTGACATAAATCTGGATGTCTGCGATAATCCCAATGTTTATTTGCACACACACACATCCAAACATTTTCTTTTATTCGTTTACTGTTTCTTTCACTTGTAAAGATTCCGATGGCTTTATTTGGAATCCATGCAAGTGTGTTTGTATAATCAAATCCGTTTTCCTTGATTTATGGGTTCACCCACAACTACAAACGAAGTACTCGTACACACCGCCCATATTTTCTATAGCT
>JANSTU010006091.1:0-17100 GCA_027564075.1 Bolitophila hybrida
ATAAATGTTACTGTATACAAATAAATAAACGCAAGAAAACATACTAACTGTGCATAGAAAGTGCGAGTTTTTAACCGCAATGCCATTGTCAGCTGAATTTCAATTCGATTAATTAAGTTTAGATGTGTGATGTACGTTAGGTATGTTTTTTATGGTGTAAAATATTTAGTTCTCTCTCATATTTAGTTCTCACAATACATAAATTTACGAATATACATTAAATATGTGGCATTGTACATACACATACATTTCTGATTGTATTGATTGATATTTTTTTTTTTTTTTGTTTGACGTCAACGACATAAGTCAACTGACCATATATATATATGATTGAATAATATGGGAATTACGTATTATGGTTTGTTTTATAACTCAAATTGAATTAAAAATTGTAAAAAAAAATGTTAATATAATTTTAGAAAAAATAACGTTAAATATTAATATAATAATCATTACCTTCAAGGCAGTTAGTGGTAGGTTTAGACCAGGAGAGTTATGTTAAATATTAAATATTAATGTTAAATGTGTTGCCGTTTAGGCTGAAATGTACACATTTAATGGACATTTATATTATAGCATTAATTGTAGACAATTAATGTTAAGGTGTTTTGACCAAAATATTGCCATGTAAAATTACAGATTATACACACATATTCAATTGGAACGAAATATGTGTATAATGTATGAAATTAGGTTTATGATCATAACCAAGTTTAGTTGTTTGTGTTTTGTTTGCTGGACGAAGAGATGGAATCGGATTTAGCACTATAAATCAGTAGGTTCCTCTTGCTATTAATAGCCTAGATCTGAAATAGGTTATTGATTTGGAGTAACGGAACATTAATGCCATCCATCAACTTATACACCGCACCATATATGAAATAATAATGATGGCGTAGATGATTGACGATTCAGAATATAAATAGCAAGATAGATCTCGGTACATTAGAGATATCTCAAAAATATACACATTTGCCCTGCAAATTTGTTAGAGTCGCGTCAGGGAAAATTAAGACTCCTAACTCATTTCCGAGTTATTACACAATATTTGAAAAGTACAGTTTTAATTACAATTTACATTACAATTTTAAATCGAAAAGATTTTCACGTTATGGTTGCAAGTCATTATTTTAATATTAATATTTAACTTAACTAATCCTATATCATAATATTGCAGATATTAGATAAAAAATGAAAATTGGGGCAGTGTATCACCATAGATTCGTCACACGATTAATTTGTATGGAGTGTATGTGACGAAAGAGTTTGGTATCAAAACTTTAAAAACTTGAGGTATCATTGTACAATCACAGGCATTCTAAGGTCAGAAATTTAATCAATCGCATATTTGGCATCTTAAAAATGCATTTCCGATGCCTATCATGATAAAGATTTTCAGAATTTTTAATGTGTGCTGTGCTCCTAAAAATATTTGCATAAAAATAGAATTGATGTTTGTGCAAATATAATGATAAAAATATACATTTATAACAATTTCCCAATGTTACAAATTTTGAAGATCTGGATCTGTCTGTAGTAAGTAACATTCGAGATCAAATAAAAAATAGGTTGGAATAATTATTAATTTTTATACACGATTTATTGACTTCCATTTTGATAATATATCAAGAGTTTTTATTAAACATTGTTTTACATACATTTTATTCAATCGATTGCAAATATACATATTTTTTGTAAAAATGGAGTAACGATGATTAAATACACGACTATATACGTAAATACGTTTGTACTTCATTCTTCAAATTATCCACATCGCCCAAACGGAACGGCAAATATAAAAACAGTTATTGCCGGTAAAAAAGATCAAAAGTTTGTCCTGTGCAAAAAAAATGCTAGACAGTGTTGACGACCGGAAACAAATTCGGTAAATGCGGTAAATGTACACAATATGTGCGTCGTAGCAAAGGTGAGCCAATACAAAAAAGATATTGCTCAAACTGTGGAACTTCTTTGTAATACCTTGTGGGACATAGGGCCAGTGTGCGATGCCGCACACCAGATTCATTGACCATTACGGGTTCACAGGTCATGCTAATATGCTGTTTGTGCTGTGCTACTCTTATATTCAGAATCGTAAATCATTCGGTCGTCAAACGGCGGCGAGTGAAGACGTGTTTTTATGTGTGCGCAAACCGAATTATGTTTGTTACCATGTAAGTAATATAGAACGGTTGCAGATCTTTAATAAAGTCAACGGTAGCGTGCCCAGTCCCAGTTAGCGCAGATTACTGGTTGGCGCATCTGAGTGTTTCTTATTTCGGTAAGAATACTCATGCAGCTTTTGAACCTTAAAACTAATGCGGGGCAAGTCGAATTCTGAGCGAAATACCGACGTTATTTTTGGTAGTTGTCTCAGGGAGTAGGTGGGAAGATGCGTTGGAGAACTTTCAAATTAGTTTGAAAAGTCAGATAGATATCTGAAAACTAAGTCGACAAAAACTTTTTCAGTTCTTATCAGTCGAGCCGGTATCAAACCGGCAATCTCCCATCAGCCACTCGGCTTGTTGGGATTATGAATTCGTCGCATGTCTTAATGAATAATGCTGTTCCAAAAAAAAAACGTAACACATTCATCAGTCCATTTACTCTATATTATAATCAACGTAAAATTATCAAATAGTTTAAAAACATAACAACTTTCAAGACTCCAAAAGAACTAAAAAAATAATATCTGTCAAGCTCTTTTTTTACAATGACTAAGCATTAACCGAACTCCATGCTGCTTTTACCAAACGATTTCTGTTGTATGGTTGGCTCCAAACACGTACTTGGATTTTCATAAAGATTATTCTATTTATATAGGTTCAGCAAGTCCATAATTTGCTCTATGCCTACTAAAACGTAGGAAGACATTCGAACGTGTCGTTATGAATGGGACATTTAAATCTAAAAGAGCCCGGAAATGTGTAACGTCGATACAATTACATAACTGTTAAAAGAAAATAGCTGCAGTTATCCGACAAAAAGAGACAGTCTCCAGACACAAGAGCTTACATCAAACAATAGTTGGTGTAAGGACATAGTCGTCGACTTGTCTACTCTCCCAAGAAGCACATCTAATCACATTAACAAAGATTTGTTAACAGTTACATGATGATAACTAATACATAAAATTCTAATTGTCATTTTTGACATAATAAAATTCATTTGAATAACATTATTATAATATTTAGAAAACCACATTTTTTGCAATACATTTTTAATATTCTTAAAACATATTATTTTCATAGCGGATTAAATAATTATGCATTTTATGTAAACTTTTACAATAAATTTGGTCTCGCCATGAAAAAATAATAAACAATAAAGCCATAATACGTTACAGAAATATTCTGAATATACATTTGCCATTATTATTATTTATATTTATTAAGCTAGTAATTCGTAATACAATATGACTAAGCGCCAACTGAACAAATATGTCCTTGCTACTTTACCAAACGATGATTTCTGTTGTATTAGGATTAACTTAAAGACCGTATGATCCTCCGAAATGCTTCATATCGTTACCGTTACAATTCATTAAATGAAACATATACATTAAAGTTTCTTGTTGTCGACGCAGTGCATAACACATTAATCGTTTCTGGATAGATTCAATTATATTTTAATGTACCACGTAACTACTACGTATTCCAACTGTGATCGAACATGTGCAAAATACACGATTTTTAGTGATTTCCGGTTTACAAAATCCGCACAAACTATTATCATGAAACCGAGCAATGAATATGACTTGGAAATAGCTACGGTAATACCATAATAATTTACTAAATCCTTTTTATTTTACGATATTACGATATTATCGTAATCTTGAGTATTAACTTTCTTGATCCTTGGCTTCTTTATGATCACTGTTTTTACACTGGCAGTAAGTGGTAGCAATACTATAGGGAATATGGATTAAAGGATCCAATATACATATGGGATAGTGAGATAGAGTGTTATATGCATTATCAATTCTAGGTACATTCTACGAGGTTCCTCTTATCAACTCAATAAACACAAAGTTACATTTCAATCAATCTTGTGTGATCGAGCTTTTGTGGTTTTGTATATATCATTATTTATTATGGTATTGTCTTAATTCTGTTTTAATTTAAATTTAAATATAATATATATTATTTCCAGAATGTATACCTATAAATTCCATGGTCAGATACATCTATGTTTTCTAAGTTTTATTGTTTATTTAGTTCATGTTATAAACATAATTCATTTTAAAAATCGTGATTTGCTTTCTCATCTCCTCACCAAAAAAAAATGTATCCAAATTCGCACATTTGAAAATGAAGGCTACTGATTTATGGTTTAATATCGTCAAAATACCAGACTGTTGCCCAAATACAAATAATAATGATCCAGATTCTTAAAAACACAATGACCAATTGTTATAGACTGAATACTGCTGAATTGTATGCGTAATTACAAATAGGTGTACGAATAAACATTGATTCAATATAATGATCACATTGATCCGTATAGTATTCAAATGATTGACGTGGTCTTGCGCAAATAACACGCACGATCCATATCCAAATCATGACGAATTTAATTTAATTGTAATGTCTCTGATGCAACGCGATGATCGTGTCGTATATGCGTGCGATGGGAAACTCGCTTGAATTGATATAATATTTCGCGTGGCGATGAATTCACATTATAATAATATATTAGTATAACATGAGCATAAACATAAGAAACATTTATGTAATCTAGATCACGGAACGATGATGCGTGCTACGCAAACTATGCATTGCCCGAACACGTGCATTTAAATCGTCTCATTCGTTCGCCATAATCTCAAGGATTTGTGATAGTGAGTTATTTATTGGTCAATTTGTATGAGAAGCGCATATGCGGTCAGCAAGCTGTGGGCAAAGAAGATGGGTCTTGAGCGCATTCGCAATTTAACTTTCTACTCACTGAGTGTGCGCACACACACACATACATAGTCACACACATAATGCGGACACTGCAATGCGCTGTGCCGGCAGAAGATTTGTGCAAAATTGCAAGCGACTTTCGATTTTAATTTTTATTTTTATAACCTGTGCGAAGGTGCGCACGCGCGAGTTGCTCTGAGTTACCGCCGTATTACGTTACAAAACGCATAGCGCGGCACCCGCGAGAACAAAAAATACATTTGTACATTGTAAAGTGTGCGTACTACGGTAATAAATCGTGGACATAACATCTTTTCTGTTAAATGGCATTACGCGTAATGTACTTTTTATAATTTATGCTATACGCACGTCACGTCACGTTTGACTTAAGAACATACACTCATTTTAATTTATGTTATTGGGTAGAGTGACCCATTTTTTGGTCTTTGTCTTATCATCGATCGCCTCTAATATCCAATTAAAAAACATTTGTGTTAGAGCAAATCGGCCCACACGGCAACATTTGCATAAAAATCACATACCTTCGTGAAAAAAACACACACACACTTCAATATTTTAACATCTTACACGCATCGAATCAAACACTGGCTGCTGGGCCACTAACCTCCTTTGACAACGCAAACAAAACGCCAAGATTTGGTGTTTGTTTTCGAAATGCTCGCGCCTTTGAATCGTCTTACATATATATTATTGTGATGACGCGACGTATGCGCTTAACCAAATAAAAACGACTTAAATAGTTGAGATTGGTATTTCTGTGCTAAATGCGTGATCGAGATACAGACGGTTTGTATATATGTATTTATCATTTAAACAGAAAAGCAAATATTGATTTGTTTTATTGAATGTTGCAATTTACATGTAAATTTATCGGCGATTTGTAAAAAAATAATTGGATGATCTTTTATATACCTACAATTTTTAGAAATAATGATTGTTGATGAGTGTTTCTTAAAATTATATCGTACACACCATTCAGTGAAAGCTGCGGTTTTTACTAATTGATGATCTGGGAGTCCAAAACTTGAATATGTGACAAAATGTAAATGAGATTCTAATAAACCGGATAATAATGAATAATAAGATTTATTATTATGTGAAACTCTCAAAGCTAATTCTGGAATATAAATTTGAAATTTTTCAAATAACAATTGGTGACAGCGCATAGTGTGTTAAATTCATAAACTAGCCGTATATTCGTATCATACATGTTTTGCAAGTTTTAATGTGTGTATAAAATAAAATATTTTTTTAGCTGTATACTGTTATTGAATTAATACTTTTTTTATTATAATCAAGAGTCTCAAATACCGGTAATTTGAAGCAAGCTACACGTTGTGTTGTTAAAGCATTTATCAAATATTTTATGGAAAAACTTCAAAAGTTTATGTCCATGTCCTAAACCTACAACACTCCTTCACCATTTAGGAATGTAGTCTTTAATATCCTCAGTCAGACTTGGGACTCCCGCAGACTTGACAAATCTCAGCATTCATTTAATTCTATCCATCGATCTGACATAATTGATATGCCAAAGTCATTCCTATCCAAAAGGCATCCAGTTACCATGATCCTATAGATGTCCGCCCAATCAATATACTACCAGTTACTACTACTTACTAGTACTTTACTGATAACGAAAAGATATGCTATAGCTATAATTCATCGACCTATCAAACCGTTTAATTTTGAACTAGTGACTATCGCCAACTGGTGCAAATAAATGGTCGTCAACGCCAAGGCCGTTTAATTGCGGCACCAAAAAAGAGTTATCATATCGCGGTATCGATTCCTCAAAATCATCCAGAAAGTTGATAGACAAAGACCCAATTGTTGCGCTCGATGAATCGATTCATCGACAGATTTTCGACAGTCAGTATAACTTAATATAACTTAAAATTAACAAACTGGTTAGATTTCAAACACTTTGGTTTAAAAAAAACTAAATAGATTTACTTAATATATGTATGTAACCAATTCAATAGTTAGAAAACTGATATTTAATAAACAAAAGGCTATAATAAAGTGGTTACAAACCGTTAGATAATACTACTCGTGTTAACATAACATAAAATAATTAAATGTCTTACTGTCTTTTTCTTTGATTTCGTAAAATACTAGTTATTCAGAAGTAGATAGATAGATGAGTAGGTTCTTACAGAATCCTTCAATATAAGCTGTCCAATCAGAATAACATGCTCTGAACATAAACCGCCATGGTGGAATAATAGATTACACCTACTTAGGCGGTCTTTAAGACGGCTAGAAAACAAAGTTAAAAAATAGATAGAGATGCCCAGTTGGGACTGTATTGCTCGATGATGGTTCAATCACGGAAAATCACACCAATACTCTGAAACATCTAATGAGTAACCACTTCCCAAACTGCATATTTAATGATCAGACTCACACCAATACTGATGTAAACTATGAGGTTGATCATGATCCAAATTGGAGCTTGGCCTCCACCATAATCACTATTGATAGAATAAAGTGGGCTCTGTCCTCTTTTAAGCCATACAAGGCACCAGGACCGGATGGTATCTATCCAATAATGCTTCAAAAACTCAGTGATAATCATCTGGACTTAATAATAATATAAAAGACAATTACAACTCAGCAAGCTCCTTTTCGTACAGGGATGTTCACAAGGGGGTGTTCTATCACCTCTTATGTGGTGTCTAGTAATAGATGGACTACTTAAATTCCTAAATAGCTTATGGTACTATAAAATTGGCTTTGCCGATGATACAGCAATCCTCATATCCGGAAAGGATGAAAACACAAGCATTAATTCATTAATTTATTTGATTGTATTATTGTATATTATTTTTAGTTTGTATAATTGTGTTTTTTTTTATTTTTTTATTTTGTATACAATGACAATGTAATATAATATTGAAAAGATTTAAATAAAGGTCAGTTTGGGAGATATGTCCCTGTTGACGTCACTTAAAATAAAAAACAGCACTGGTTCTCTTCTCACATAAAAGAAAGAATGAACTTAGAAAATATCCAATACTTTTCAATGAAACAAAACACTAAAGCTCATAGCTGAAGTGAATTATTATTATTATATATTTATCCTGAAGAGGAAACTTCTTTTCAATAAACATATTGAGACAAAGAAAGTAGAAATTCGACCAATTTGGTTCAATAGTGTGGTGGCCTAGGATAAAACTGAAGACAGTCACTGCACAACTTTAAAAAGTTCAACGTCTTGCGTGCATGTGCATAACAGGGGCCATGCGCACAGCACCTACAGCTGAGCTAGAGACTTTTTTAAATCTTACGCCCCTTCCTTTGTACATAGAAGGCGAAGCTACTCTACTAACATTCATAGAAATAAATCTCTTTATGCAAACTGACAACATAAAACCGCTATACTATTTTGAAAAATCTTTCAAGATTATCATACCCGAAAGAGATAAATGGCAGAATGACAGCCACTTCACAGGAAGTGGATCTACTATCTTCACCGATGGCTCCAGAATGGACGGCCAATCAGGTGCTGGAATTTGTTCAAGCAGAGAAAATATAAAGCTCTACATACCACTTGGAAACTTTGCAACAGTATTTCAAGCAGAGTACATTCAATTCTTCTAGGTGCACAAATCCTTCTTGAAAAACAAATAAAAAGCGTTTCTTTTCCGACAGTCAAGCAGCACTGAAAGCTATTGACACACATTTAACAAGATCGGGTCTGGTAAAACAATGCCAGTCCACACTTGATCTTTTATCCCTACAAAATTCAGTAGAGCTCTTCTGGATCCCCGGCCATTGGCTTTTTGGTAAACGAAATTGCCGATGAACTGCCACGCAAAGGGTCCGAAACTCCATTAATCGGACCAGAACCTGCTTTGATAATCTCTTATTCTTAAAGGAACTACCATACAGACACACATGAACAAACTTCATACACTGAAATGGGAGTCACTTGATACAACTTGATAATTAGTAAACTTAACAAAAATGAATCTCTTTTCTTAATTAACACTGTCAAACGTAAGCTTAAAAAAATGTTATATATACTAATAGAGAGCACTAACGGGTTCTCGGAAGAAGATCACGGACCTTCACACAAAATGAAGCTGCACAATGGGCCAACATTATGGCCTGCGTGCCACGAAACATGTATTTTTCGGCTTCAAAATAATATTCATAAGAAGATCTTGTAATCGTCAATGTACTAATTCCTAAAACAAAGCTCTTCTTCGTCCTTACCACATTTATATTACTTTTATACGTTCTAATCTACGATTTAAGAAACTTTCGGACAGTAGCTAAATATGATTGACCTACACGAAACCATAGCTATAGCCGAAGGGTTAACTCGTTGGCGGGCTTATGGGAGGTCGCCGCTTCGATCCCGGCCGGCAGACCGAAGTGTTTTTCGAATGTAACACTTTAAATCAGTAGGTTTCTTTTGGTCACACTATTTCTGAAATAGGTTATTGATTTGGAATAACAGAACATTAATGCCATCAATTAACATATACACACTGTATAGAACAATAAGTGAATGATGGCGTTGATGATTCTATCGTTTGCGTCAATGACAAAAGCAGTTCCTAAAATTTAAATTTGGCTAAATTATTGGCATGTTGCTGTTACAAGAGATCTTACAAATAATCTCCTTGGATGGATTACGAAAAAGAGATAATGATTTAAAGCCATACTACATACTCTGTCATGATGGAGTTGCTGTACAAAAATTACATTCTTTTCAAAACACGATGGCATTATAATTAATGGAATCAACATCAAGAAAAAGGTTCTGAAAAGTGAGAATAGCTGTAAATTCTCGGAAATATTAGTATTTTATTTATCTCAGTTTTCAGTTGTAAATTCAAATAAACCTGGTAAAATTATAATTGTGTGTGATGCAGCAACCTGGTATAAAGTTACCAGTTTAAACGTCATATAGTAATGAACAGTGTTATCAATAAGTTCAGATAGAAGAAGATTGCTTTTAGAGCTGACATACTGACAGTTTCCCAGATATTCGAATAATTCCTGGTCAGGTCATGCTAATGTGCTGTTTTTTTACCTGATTCTAAAAACATTGCTCGGCATATTTTTCTATGCACCGAGATCTTACTTATTTTCGGAATTGTGAATCATCTAATTCAGAAATAGGCTTATAATAGAAAGACTACTAATTTAAAGTGCAACTTTAAAAAAACACGTCTTCCTGGAATAAATCCTCCCATGAGCATTGGTGCCTGATTGGTTGACTTTTGGGTCTGTAGACATTTGCAGACCGTTGGGCCTGAACTTCATTGTCATATCATGGCTATATAGCAACCTGGGTCTGGTGCCCGATAACTGTACCCAAAAGCCTGTAGACATTTGCAGGCCGTTTGGGTCTGAACTCTAATTCCAAAACACGGCAATAGCACGTTGTATACTGACTGATGGCTGGACCCAAAAGCCTGTAGCTTTGAGTCGTGAGCGTGAGTCGTGTCTCCGCTCTACAATAGCATCGCAGCAAAAGTGAAGGCCCATGCATAAGTCTAGACCCATGTTAGGCCCAAATTTATAGTCCCGGCACCATAGACTTGAGCCTTCACAAGTCCGACCCGGTTACGTACAAACGCTCGGATTTAAGTCTATGGGTCTTTCAGACCCGTGCTTTAGCAAAAACTGCGACACTGTTTATCGGAACCCGGTTGCCTCCCATCTAACATCCATCACGCTATTCCACGGCGTCGGTAAACATGAACATAGTAAGAAGTAGATCATTCAACTGCTTTGTTTTGAAGCAACATGCAATTCCGTAATGTTTGCCTAATATTGAACGCTTTTCGAATTGTAATAGACGATACTATGACGAATAGACGAACTTATATTGAGGAAGGTATAGAAAGAAAAGCCTAGATTGACTCTAATGTGTGTAAGAAAAGAAGATCTGTGCCAAAACCAACAAGTTACCAAATTCAAGAATGATGGCATATCTACTGGAATGAATAATGTAGGACAATTATATAAACTTTACAAAGAATTTAAAAACTCTAACAGTATTTCGACGACTCAATGTGCTCATTTAATAACGTATATTTAATACTCCATCTGCTCCATATCCATATAGAAGTTGTGAACGACTAGTTAGATCAATAAAGGCAGCACTTAAGGTAAATATGCATGAAATATTTCCCAATGTTAAAACCTTATTAACACTATTCGCTAAGGCAAACTAATCGTGAATTCAAGTTTGACTCCAAATCAATTTTTAATTCGAAACTCGAGTGCAGGACAATTGCTCGGGTCATGAAAAAAATGTATATAAAAAACTCTCAAATTTAGCAATCGAAAGGAAAAGTCAAGCGTTATAGCATCGATACTTTACGAAAACACGTTCCAACTTAAAATTATGCAAAATGCACCGCAAATGCATACTAGTATTGCAAAATATATATGCACATACATAATATTATTTACTGTACTGGCGCTGCATCAAAAATAATAGCGTGATAAATGTATAACATTACCTCTGCTGAAATTGGTACAGTTCAGCCGTTCAACGTGTTGAGTACAACTTAAATGCTCTCGAGTCTCGAAGCGTAACAGTATACAGAATATATATGTAATAGGTTGTTTGTATTTTGACTCGTTTATTGTATCTTTTATGTTTTATGTATAAATAATAGTGTATACCATACCACACACAATGCTCTTTTTCCGTTATAGCTGTGGTTTTTTGGCCGTTGTTGCCGAGAGTGATTAAATATTTTTATGAATAACTTTTGCGGCACTCCCGGCACTAACATTTATTTATAACTTACAAAATGATTCAACGTTATTCATCTTTGAAATTACATAAATTATGTAACATATGACTTCTGATTTGTCGTATGCAACTGAACAAATGCTACTTTTTTTATGAATTCTCCAGGTTTTAATATAATCATTGGTCTAATACTTATGTAATATAATTTTGTTATTATCCAATGTCCAACAAAACATATTTCAGTTTATGTGTAAGGCATAATACCACGTTGACAACTTGATAAATCAATGTTCGTTTTATTTCATTTTTCGAAACTACATATTAAAAAATAGTCTCAAAATTGTATGGAGGAATTCGAAATATAAGCTCGGTCTGACATGATGTTTTCCATGATTTTTATCGGTATTCGTCGTCACAGGTCTTCCGCCGGTGGCTCTGTATCGTCGAAACCATTCCTCCGCGGTTCGAAGTGATAGAGTACCATCCCCCAAAACACCATTAATCTTGCCTTTAACGAAGGAAAACTCCAATTACGCCAATTTCGGCGTTAGTGAACTCCATGTTTACACATATATAACTTTTGAACGCATAGCGTCGTTTTGTAGGTTATGTCAAGACCTTTCAAATGATGTATAGTATTGCCCGATACGAGCTCTGTAGCGTACATAGCCGCGAAATTAAAAAGACAAAAAGGCGGAAGGGAGACATTTGACAACCTTATATATTATATTTTTACTTTCAACGAAAAAATTTTTTTAAAAAAAAATAAACATATTCAATGTTTTCGGTATGTTGCTGCTGTCAAACTTGACACGAATAGAAATTTTGTGTTTCGAATAGAATAAGGGCTACGGAATCATTTTAAATGTTACAAAAATGTTTTGAGGACTCTACTCTATCGAGAACAAAAGACCTTATTTTTTTTGCAAAAACAACGTCGAGTAGAGCGCAAAAGAGATGCTTGCCAAAGTAGGTGATGATCGTACATTCATCAAACTCATCATTACTGGTGACGACACGTGAGTTTATGAATATGACTTCGAAACTGCCCAACAAAAATGAGTCGAATCCGAAAAATTCAAAGACGATCGAATATTTTCTTCTATTGCAGTGGTAGTATTTACAATGAATTTGTTCCAGAAGGTCTAAAGGTCAATAATGAGTACTACTTGGCCGTTTTGAAGCGTCTACGTGAAGCTATTCGTCGTAAACGGCCGGATTTGTGGGCAGACAATTCATGGATTTTTCACCACGACAACACACAACGGTGATATTCCAGCTTGATTAACGTAGTCATTGCACAACCACCGTATTTATCAGATTTTGAATCCTATGACTTGAGTGGATTGAGGATAATAAAAATTCGCTGAAGGAACTAAAGGAAAGGAGCCTATTTTGAAGACAATAATAAAGATTCGTAGATTTTTTTTTATAACCAGTCAATTTTGATCAGATATTATCGGAGAATTGTTTTTTTTTACTTTATAGCAACGTTAAAGTATTTACAAACGGAGCAAAAAATGTTGTTTTATCTAGGCACACAAAACGGTGAATACGCAAGTTCGTAATCAACAATTACAAGAGTCAGAAATAAGTAGCCTGTTCGGATGTTTTTCGAGACATGCTTTTTGGTTGAGGAATGCCAGTAAATTTACAAAAGTTATGTATAAAAAAATGAATATTCTGGTATAAAGCTCAAAATTACTCGTCCAAATAAATTTCTGGAAGAGCAATAAATCACCACTATCAACAACGTGAAACTATTTTTATTTAATAAAAATTGTAGTACTCACCAATCATCCTTGGCAACGCTGTCAGCTCTCGGTTCTTCGAGATATTAAATCGCGAACTGCTTAGCCGCTTGTCCTTTTTGATCATTGGTCCGGTTAGATTTAGGCCTTTCGAAATAGGTGTCGGTGGCGGTGGTGTTGGTCGATCAGTGGACATCTGAAATAAATCATAATACATACATAAATAAAATACCAATGGCAGTAAAAATAATACTAAACAAAATCTATATTATATTGGTACATTCCGATGTAATTAGTCAGACGAAAACAAAAAAACAATTAACTTAAACATCAGACATGTGTGTTGAATAATGCATTTAGCAAACATTGGAGATTGGAGTCATTCTGCTATCTTACATATATAATATGCATTCTTGACTTCGAACAATTTGATATGAGATCGCAATCAAACGGTGAATTACCACTTCTTGTTTATTGTTTTGTGTATCAAGAATTATGTAGGTATAGTTTAATACACGAATACACATAGCACATACATATACATAAATATACAACAGAAAACGTATGTTTTTCAAACACTCGCATATCATGTAATTATATTTTGCACAAAAGCTAGGAAATTATTTCGGAATTTGAATAAAGTGCATTGTTCGTCTGTTTGCAAATATGCCAAACGCTTGTGCTCTGGCCGAGCCGCGAATTTAGAGCAGTCTAAAAATATATAATTAAAACAACGATGGATTACATTGGTTCAAGAAACCGCGGTAATGTTATAAAATGGTTTATTAAATTTTTCACAGATAAAGTAAATTTTAAATTAGTGTCATACTCATTAAGATAAACATATAAAAAATAAAAAATAGCATACTTTAAGAATTTTTTACATTATATGTAAAACAGTTAGACTACGTTTGTTGCCAGATCTTAGAATAATAGATAATTCCGCAAGAAAAACCCTTTTTGAATTAGACGGATTGTCAGACCTGTCAATCAAACCTTTGTCACAACAGAATATACGAGCATGACTAGGCTGCTAAAAAACGTTAGAAAATATCTTGGTTAAAATTTATATAAAATATAATTTATATATTTTATAATTTCATTTTGTAATTAAAGTTGCGATTTCTAAGCGGTTTAAATTTGTGTTTAATTGGTTTTAAATTAAATTAGCTCAAGTAAAAAAATCAGACTATGCAATTTAAAATAAATAGCACCATGTTTTAATTTCGCACCTTGCGTGTTATTTTTATGTTATATATGTGCGTGCATGGGATATATTTATTATATTTATATTATTTAGAAAAACAGAGCCTATATATGATGCACAAAATCTGCATTACGTCCGCTGCCTCCCCCACCTTTTTGTCGCACATCTGCATTACAATACATAAAAGTATAGTACTGAATAATCAATGCGTATATAAAGCAACAAAGAATATACGAACGTTTCACTCGACTCCAAATTGTTTCGGGATCGGTGCCAGGAATTCGCGCTTTGCAAAATATATAAACAGGCCGGGTCTTCACACACTTGTATATAGTTTTATTATATCTGGGTGACACAGCACACATACATCGAAAACAGTGTCGCATACCGCAGTAATTGAAAACAAAAACAAGAAAAGAGTTTGTGACTGTTTTACTGTATGTGTGTGCGTAATTGGGTATATGCTACATAACGTAATTATAATTATGCTGTCGCACCTCGCTGGCGCGGTTCAGACAGCTTAAATAAAACAAACACTTATTAAATGAGCTACAATTCAGAAGCATAAATGATTTAGTTTGATATTATATTATGTGAATAACAAGATATAACAAATTAATGTTGATTTGAATGAATAAATGAGAAACGTTGAGTCACCATGACTGAAAAAAAATATAAAAATATCTTTTAAACAATAAAAATAATTATAATAATTAGGCGCGTGGGATTGTACCATCCTGCCGTGACATGATCAATATGATCATTCCCGAAACAGTGGATCAGAAAAACAGGCATTGCTTTGGCTTGGCGAGATAGAGCAATACCAACTGAAGAACAGTTCTTGAGACTATTGCTGATGTGATATGACACAACATTTGGTCTGGTCAGTAGAATCCAAACAGGACACTAAACAAACACCTATACAAATCATGGGCATGGGTGTCCATCTTCTTTAGGTTTGTAAGATCTAATCCTAAATCAATTTTCTCTCGTAGTGCACCGTACCTCAACAATTATCACAGTTATTAGGCTCTTTTTTTAAATATACTACATACCAGGCAACTCCATAATCAAAGATAGCCGAGAACCAACACGAAAGTGCGACCACTGGTCAAAATATTTATGTATATTAAATAAAATTATTCTGCAGCAGCAAGCTGGTTTTAACACAATAATATCCAACTAATAGAGGAAATGCGTCATTATGTTTCGGTTTAACGTAAGGTAATTTATTCTCATTTTTGTACACAACTTAATGCACTCTTCATCAAGTTTGAGACCGTACTCTCAGACCGTTTATAGTATATATGTCATCGCACAAAGTTCAAGGTCCACCCTGCAGACATCATCTCGATGATTTTTGTATATATGTGCACAGTATATATACTCATATCGCTGACGTGTAACACAGAAACAACATATAAGTAAGTAAATCGCATAATATTTGATGTAAATATGTGGTTATTTGTCTTTTATTTTTTCAATGGTAATAACATATAAATAAGCAAATTACACATGTTTCAAGTCGTCGCTCAATAAATATCACATAAAACAAATTGGATTGCATTCTCATGTACTGCAATCTGTGTATTAGACAAATGGAGTATAACTATACATATTATAAATACGCGAGTATAATAATAACCGCATAAATGTACATAATAATATATATACACACAACACGGAGAGAGAACATGCCACAAACAACAACAATCACAAAGTAATTTAAGTAATATAAATTGAGGACAATTTTTCGCAAATAAGCGGCTCAGGTTGACGTGCGCATGTGACAACGCGGTTTGATCTAGAATAGTATGTTTTCGAGAGCGATAGACAAAGCGACTAAATAAATACTAAATAAAATTCAAAAACAAAAGTTATTAGAAATTCTTAAAGATAAGTGCTTTTCGATCAATTAATATAGATAATATAATAAATACAGTAATCAATATAAAGAAGAATTTTAATATAATTTTTTTAATTAAAAATAAAATAATAGATATGTATGTATCTAGTACATAATTAAGGAGGAACGGGGCAAGTATTGACACATTGTGATTTCCTTAAAAACCATTGATATTGTAAAAATGTAAAAAGTAGTACATAATTTAAAAATACACAGTAAATGTTATAAAAACGATCACCAAGCTTGACTATTATTATTATATATGATAATAATAATAATATAAATTGTTTTTTTTAGTTAGCTTTAGTTTATAATATCATATATATATACATATATATACCATTACCTCTATGCTCTTAAAAGGTGGTTGGGACTTGGGAGAGACCAAATATTGTGGGGGAAACCATCACTGGACAAAAGGGTATATGTTTATTTATGTTTTTCCAAATGTATATTTCCAAAAGGGTTTTTCCCATTTCAACCAAAATTTGAGCAAAATATTTGATGGATATATATTAGCAAATATACTTGCCTTCGCCTTGAAAAGAATATTGCACACTTTATTCCACATTTTGAAA
>JANSTU010006102.1:0-25645 GCA_027564075.1 Bolitophila hybrida
CTTCGAACGGGTGAATTTTAAGGTATAAATGTGTGTGTGTGTGTGTGTTTTTGAGTGAGTACGAAGTGTGTGTATCTAAGATTTGTATTTTAAACCGGTGATTTAGTTCCAGAAATTAAAAAGTTTATTACAAAATCGTCGGTGCATAAATTGGAAGATTAATCCTGTTATATATAATATGTAATAATAATTGTTTCCTATATACGTTATATGTTTTTGTTTGTGTGTGTGTGTGTGTGTGTTTGTATATTGAATATAATACAATTTGTATATTCATATTTGTGTTTATGGTTACTGATCTAACTTTTTTGGTAGTATATAAAACAATGGTTTTTGTTATGTATTTTGCTACGGGCATATACATATATATAATATATAATATATATATAATGTAATTATACTATATATACATATGCGTAATTCACATTTTTTGTTGTTGTTTTCATTCGTTTTTTTTTTGTTTTAATAAAACTGAGGCGTACATAATCAAAAAACAATTAGGGCTCAAACAAAATGGAGACACACGCGCGCACGAACACATCTTAAACGAACCGAGGAAAGTGGTATTTGCGGTAGATAAAATGATGAAGGAGAAGGGAGAAAGAGGAGTGGGAATGGTTTTGGCGAAGTCGCGCGCGTCACTGTGACGTCATTGTCGAGGAACGAAAGCACGTGCATTTATAAGTTGTCCATCTATTTTTGACATCATTGTGTTTTGATTTATGTGCTAGTTCGCCAATTTAATACAGAGGATTAACTTAACATAAATATGATTTTTTTTTATATAATTATTTAGACATATACGGAACATAATTTAGTGTGTGTACATGAACATAATTTATTGATTAAAACAATTTACATACAGTCATTTTGTCTGATTTACTTTTAGGTGAATTCGTTTGACGTCTTTTTATTTGTGTGGAGTGTTTGTGTTGAATTCCACATCGCTGAGCGCACCTGATGTCCGTCTGGCGCCAGCATCGTCAAAGGGGAGAAGAAAGTACCAAGAGAGGTGCGGTCTCGCATTCATCCCGGCAGGCTGCGTCTCGTTCTGCGAAGATTTCACTCGTCACGTCGTACACACAACTTCGGTAGCACTGCTTTCACTGTTTGTTTATTTTTCGTTTTTATCACATTTTAATTTTTTCGATAATATCATGATTAATTTACAGTATTTATTTACTCTTATACAAAATGTCTTAACGGATGCGCGCGTGGCGTGGGTGGCTGTATGGTGCGTTGCGCGTTTTGATTTTTTTTCTTAACTAGAACTGGTTAATACACGTTTTATAATTCCGATTTCAGTTAATATGTTTTTTGTATGACAGTGTGAGAGAGTTTTCCGGTTTTCGAGCGCATTTTCTCTCTCTCTCTCTATATATATATTGTTTTTTGTTTGTTTTCTATATTTTATTTAGGAAGGATGATGGTCGAAGTGTGTACGTCTATATATATATATATATACTTATATCTTGCTTAGCTATTATATTATATATATATTTTAGAATTGAACATCTGTATTTACGCGTGTGTGCACTTCATTCTTTCGGTTCAGCTGTCTTTCTTAGTCTGGATTCTAAGTAACTATGTTAAAATTGTAAGCGTCCTTGTTTTCGTATGGTAAGTTTCCTTATTATAGCGTTCACTTTGTGTTTTAATATAGATTTATAGTGTTTTTTGTTAATATTTTTTTTATTTTTTTTATTTTAATATTTTTTTGTTTGTTCAGTCAAACAGTACATCCAGGCAGAATGTGTGCTATTCTTTCGTAATACGTACAAACGTTTGCCAAAATGTGTTCCCAGACCTCGTGTCTTGTTCTCCGCCACTTTGTAATGTTTTTCTTGTTGGTTGTATTTATGTACATATTTGTATATCAATATCGGTTTTTCGAAGTGATTCCCTAGACCTGGTGCTTTGCTCTTCCGGCATGCAGTCGGCCCTTGGACCTCCGTGATATTGTATATATGTATATATGGATATGCTGCTGGCAACCCGATATAAAGCGTATGATTGTGTATTGACATTTAAATCGAAATGAATAGACCGAAAAATAGTACATTCGAATGTACAGACGAAAATAAGATTTAGAAAAGCAAACGAAAATTTCATGCCATAAATGTGACGGTGCGCTTATTACGCACGCAAACGTCATTCGAAAACATAAACATCCATTGTCCATTTGACATAACAAAAACTATAAAACGAGATAAGCTGAAATAATAATATTATAATATATATAAAATTACCTGCGCTGATCAGTATGGTGATAATATCAAATTACATACATATAACTAATAAAATTAGGTTCACTTGATGATGTCAGACCTTTGTAGTGGTGACATTTGCATTGTAAACCACCTATATATATATTGGTGAAATCCATACAAGCAGGCAACACTAGATTTTTGACATTCAAAGAGTAATGTTCTCATAAAAAAAAGAACAGCGCCTCTACCGAGTGTGAATTTCACCAATACACATTATAAATAAAAGTGTTGCCACACCCAAACCTAACCTAAAATCAACAATCATGCAAAAAACGACAACAACAAACAATATTATATTATATATAACATAATACGAGCAACACACAAATCACAAAGTATACGAACGTGGAAAACGCACATTTAAATATATTTATAGGAAAACCATAATCGTGGTTGTTGTGTATTTTCCAACGTCCGGTATGCGCGCAACCTCATCGATAAATTGCATCATATATAAATATAAAAGTATTATATTTTTTGAGCTTTATTCAAAACTATTATATTATTGAGGATGCGCATTTTTGATTTCGTAATATCCATATGTTTCGTTAAAAATTTGGCAAATTGATTGGAAGCAAGAAGTCAAGGTGAAAGTAGAAAAAATATATATAATATATGATGTATGTTTTTGTAATATTGATTAATAATAATATAATATTTACAAATTGAATATTGATGGTAATATATATATGTATAATAAATATTAGCGAGTGCATGTGTGTGTGTGTACAAAAAAACTGTATGTACAGAATGAAATGTGCAGGAAATGTATTTTATATCTTTAAATATAGTTTAATGATATTATCATGATGAAAAAATATCTCAATAATAATAAACAAATGAATTTCACACACGAACTGTCATTTTAATTATAAACCACAAAAACAAAAATCAATGAACTGTTTAATAAATTACGATGTGGAAAGAGTGACGTTACGCGCACAATGTGGATGATTATAAAATGCGTGTGACCATATTTTATTATAGATGATGGGATGCCTTAATTTTTATCATGCAAAAAATGGAGTCGGAACCAATGAGTCGAGTACAAAAATTGCTTTATCACAACAATTAGAAATAATAAGCACAACGTAAATAGCAAGCTTGTGATGCATCGGGATGTCGCAGCATATGTATACGTGTACACGGTGGACAGAGTCCAGGAGGTCTCAGGGGCCTCCTACTTGTCTTCTTCCAGGAGCACTAAGTCATCGGCCACCACATCGCTTACATGAAGGTAGATTATCCAATACATTAGGTTGAAACACACAAAACAAACGGGAAATACTATTCGTGAATATTTATCGATATCTGAAGGTGTGATGCCTAACAGTTTGTTGATATCCTGCAATTAGAGAAGGAGAAAGAAACACGATTTATTGGATTATATTTGTTATATATGTAAATTGTTAAGTTAATGTAAAAAAAACAGGTAATATGAATGGATTTTTGCTAACACTTGCGATAATTTGTAGAACTACAACGGTACTACTGGTTATATGGATGGATGCAACTTGTGCCAAAATAGGACTGTTGAAAACAGGGAACAGCAAAACAGAACTATACGATATCTACAACGTCATCCAGTCCTTGGTCTTGATTCTAGTTCGACACATTTCACGAGGTATAGGATAAGTTTATTTGTTTATTTGCGATAATTTACAAATTTCATTAGGTATTTGAAAGATTTACAATGTGTAATGTCTGCCGCATTACTCTTGACATTTTGCGAACGTAAGCATTGCTCTAGCTATTTTATTGATAGAGAGTAGCTACAAATCAACATTAACCAAACTTTGTGTACTTCATTTGACGTTTTTTTTTTACTCCGCATACATGAATACATATTAAAGAGTAAAACATTAACGGGACTAGCGTCGATTTTTTCCTATTTACAGTGCGATTCTGTGTCAAAGTATTTGGTTTTTGTGTGTTTGTAATATAAATCCTGACATAATGCCCGCTGATGATATGAGACGATACCGTTATTGCAAAGAACACTAGTCCGTTACAGTCTTGTAATCCATTGTTGGACATAGGATCAGTGTGCGATGCCGTTATGACGAAACGTCATTTCGATGAATTATGCAATTTAGTGAGTTGTGCTCCAAGAGGATTTTTATTTTGAGTTTTCAATAATTGCAGTTTTATTATATCTAAACATAACCTATTTTAGTAGTTTTCTCTGTAGAAATGAGTAAAACTAAAGAAAATTTAACTAGATAATTGACAGAGAGTTGTCCTTAGGTCAGTTTTAAACAAATTAGAAGGATTGCAACGTTTGTTTTTGGAAGATTTCTGTTAACTACAGACTAAGCTAGACTAACAGCATTAGAATATAAACCGTTTGATTTGGTTTGATCATCCTAACAACTTTTTTTTTGGAAAGTTAGAGAAACGTTAATTAATATTACTTTGGGAGTTTTATCATTTAGGAATATCTACTCACTTTGCCTGGATGTATTAAATGCTGTGGAGCTGGTGGGCCACCGCCACCGCCGCCGCCGCCACCTCCGCCACCGCCAGTCTCTTCGTCAGGTCCACTGTCGCCACCACGGCCGCTACCCGCTCGTCCGCCATTGATAGTATTCTCTAGTGTGCCGCCCTTCGAGTGGGCCTTGGGGTCGTGGACCTTAAACCGCACCTCCTGGAACAAGGGTCCCACTATCGAGCAACCGCGTGATCCAACATTTTGTTGGATGGTCGGAAAACCGGGTGGTCGGTTACTCACTGTTTGCTTTGGTGCATGAGGATGACCATGGCTGTGACCATGACCATGCCCATGTCCGTGATCGCCTCCGCCTCCTCCGCCTCCTCCGCCGCCCATGCCAATGCCACCGCCGCCGCCGCCGCCTCCACCTTGACCGCCACCACCTCCTCCTCCGCCGCCAATGCCCGACGGAGGTTGGCCCCCTTCAACCTGTAGTTTCTTTTCCTGGGCAATTTTCTGTATCGCCATAAATCGTTGTTTGCGCATCTGAATTCGCTTGGCCATATAGCCAACTGTGGCATACTCTATATATTTGGTTGAGAAAAAGGTTTTAATTTTATCGGATCGAAAATTGGGTCTCTAGAAGGCCTAGTTTTTTTAAACACCAAAAGCGTGACAAACAAAGTCAAAAATACATATAAACGTTCACATATTTTATGCGGGTGTATATATTATTTTCTTGTGTGAATTTGTGTGGGTGTGTGCATGTGCATGTGTGTTTATGTATGTGTGTGTGTGTGTGTATTAAATTAAGTACAATCGGTTGCATTCGTAAACGTTTTGCGCAGAGATGTGTGACTTAGAATAACACCAAACAACAGTTATAATTTATGCATCTATTCTTATATATTATTTTTGTCTTGTGTCTAAACTATACAATGTAATAAACAAAAAAATAATATAAAAAAAAATCATTTGCAAACTGTAGTTTTGTTTTGTTTGGAAATTACTAAATGTTGGTTATGATTTTCTTACGGGAGCATACAAGAAAATCGCAAACAAACACAATTAAAAATGACAATTTAAAAATAAATAATTAATGTGATTATCACAACACACAACAGTGACTTAAAAATGAGAAAATAAAAACTCACAACAAATAACACGAAAATAATAAAAAAAAAACAAAAATGAATAATTGTGAAAGGTTTTGTATTTTTTTACCCAGTAAACTTGCAAAAACCATGACGAAGCAAGTGCCCAGATATACGTCGATAGATTTGACGTATGAAATTTTTGGTAACGCTGCGTTGGTGGACGACATGAGCGTTGTCATTGTCAACACAGTGGTGACGCCAAGTGCAACACGAGCTGGTGTTGCATTTCTGTTTAACCAGAAGGATACCCACGATATAATTACAATTAATCCAGATGGGATATAAATCTGGATCAGATAGTATCCCATTGAACGGACGAACTGGATTTCACATGCTAATCGTGAGTAGTTTCCTATAAAATATTTTTGTACATATTAACATTAGGTTTGATTTTTTTTTTTAGTGGTGGGTTTTTTTGTGGAAGGGGGGAGTAGTGTGGGGATTTTTTTTTGTTGGATGTTACTTGCAAACTAAAGGAAAATCGTGTGTGTGTGTGTGTGTACATAATGGTTGAAAATTAGTTTTTTCTTTGGTGGAGTGGGTTTTGGTTTGTTGGGTCTGTACATCGTATATGTATTTCTAGCAGGCTTTTGGCGTGTTTTTGTGTGTCTGTGTATTAGTTAAACTGTATGCTGTATTAATTCGTTTTTGTTAGTGTGTTCAGTAAAATATTCGTTGTGTTGTTTTTTTTGGTGTCTGAGGTGGTGTATCTTTTGGAGTTACGTATATATATGGACATGTTTTCTTCTGTTTTGGGACTTATGTTTCTGGCTGTATATCTGTATTAATTTGTTGTTCGGGGTTTTGGTTATAATAATTTAAGATAACTGACAAGAAGATGTATTTTAGGCGCAACAGTAACAAAATATTTAAACAAAATAAAACAGGAGACCCATAAGTTAAAAGACTGAATTTATGCTACGAATAATAATAATAATAATACATTGGCAAAATCAAAAATCTATGGAACTAATCAAAATATTCGATACAGAACCAAGGCCATATAATTATAATTGTATTAGGATATTTAGGATTTTGTATGTACAAAAGATTTAAAGATAAAACTGGAGCAAAAAACAATGGAACTCTGCAAGTCTACAATAAATATTTGACCTTTTTTTTGGATGTTGTTTACAGTCGGTATGACTTGAAATGTATCGATGAAATCGAAATATTTGGACACATTTGTTTTTTGTTAGGGTATTAAGTCAGACCCTTTACTTTTTTTGTTTTTCCTAAATATGGTTTTGAACTTAATTACATTAAACTTTAGTGCCTAAATGATCATTACCAAATTCTGGACCTTAAGTTATCTTCCAAAAATAATTGTTTCTTACTCATACTTATCGCAAATTCAGGTAATATTGTGGAATATACGAAACTGCTGAAAAGCTGTCGTCGTAGAAGTCAACTTCATGTGAATGCCAATCCAACATTGTACAATGATCCAAATATTATGAGGTAGACAGTTAGAAAGAAATAGAGGGTGACAATGTTTAGTCAAAAGTTTAGTAAAATTAGTTTAAATGGAGCGGTTAGAAGATGTTTGATTATTTTTTTTTTAAATTGAATCGGCAGTCGCGGAATGGATATTGACTATCAGGCCCGGTTAATATTTTTTTTGTCTTTTTACAAGAGTCTGATTTCGAAGTTCAGTAAAAACCCGGCAGTCGCGAAATGGTCAATGACTCTATCAGTGTAAAGGTTTTTTTTTCTGAAAAATGCCTTAGTGGATTTTGGCATTTCCTCATACTAGGTGTGGGATTTTTCCAATTTTTTATCAATTTTCATTTAGGAATACCTCAAGGGGATGGTTTGAAGAGATATATTATGCGACTCGACAGGAAGCAGAAACCTAATAGGAAATGAAAGCCAACGACTGTCGTGAAATAATTTGCTTTAAAAAGTGATAGGAAATACCAAAAAGGAGAAGCGACATCTAACAGCAAAATTACCCTTTACCGTTATTCTTGAAATATATGTTACAATGATCATGATGAAGATTTGACGAACCTTTATAATAATTATTATTTAAACCTCAAATGTTAGAATATTTAATCATGGTGATGTCAATTTGTTTGGCTTTTTGCCAAAAAGAACGATGTTTTTTAGACTCTTATTTGCTTAAAAAATATGCTTAGAAAAGAGATTAAAGTCCTGATTTTTCTGTTAAATGATTTATGGTAGGATTTATTTTGCAGACTAACCACAAGCCATTACGATTTTTGGCTACAAGAAAGGTGAAGTCGTATCTGAATAAGAAACAACTATGGAAATCTTAACGGAAGTTCCACCAAATGGAATTTCATAAGTAGATAAAATATCTCTTCCGATCGATTAACCTACAAATTCAATCCATCAGGATCAAGAAACAGAGGGGAAGTTCCAAGGTAATATGGTTCTAATAATAATTCTTAAAATTCACTCGTTTTATTAACCGGACGAAAAAATGTGATCTCTAAGAAGAGGGTAAGAACCAAAGTTTTTCAGAATTGTAAAGTTAAAATATTTTTATTTATTTTTAAAGTCATATTAACTGACATAAATATCAAAGTTATAGTTAAGCTGTCGAAAGAAGTGAAGTGTCAAAAATATGCATATGCATAAAACGAGATACTGAAAAAAATAATTTGTTTTCCTAAGTTTAAGTCACATTAAATGCCATTATGACCAACGTTATAGAAAATCTGTCAGAAGAAGTTGACTTAAATGAAACAATGACCAAAGTTACAAAGAAGTGGAGTTTAAAAAACCTGCATTATTGACTTAAAGTTAAAATTAAACAAAATTATGAAATTATTTAATATTTTTTTAGTTTTAAGTTATATCTAATGCCATAATGACCAAAGTTACAGTGAAGCTGTCAAAAGAATTAAACTCCCAAAAATCAGCATTTTGGACTATCAATAAAGGAATTCAAACCACAATTTGTGCAATATCAAATTATTCCCATTTCAAATAGTCATACCGACTAAACTCAATTGTAAAATTAAAAAAAAAAAAAAACAACTTTTTTTCTACAAAAAGCTCTGGCCAACTTCATCCTAATTATATTTATTTGTATATTAAAACTGGGATGCAACTTTTAAACTTATGGGCGCACTCCTTGCACTAACAAACAAAAAACAGAATCGAAATAGAAAATGGGAAATAGTTTTTTTTTGTTATTGCAAATTCTATATAATATATTTATATAATAATTCATATAATAAACATATTCGAGTTTACATTTTGTCAAACATTAGCTATTTGAGATAAATATTTATATATTATATATATATAAAATATAGGTGGAAACAAAAAATTTGGACTACACAAATATATAGATGAACAAAAATTTTGTACAGTTGCAAAATATTTTAATTTTTAGGGTTAAAGATAAAACGCATCACCAATGTTTCATTATAGAATTGTCTCTTTTTTTTTCGTGTGAGTATTGAACAAATTTGTTTGTTGGCGCCTCCACCCAATTGACACGATTTATTTATTAATGATAAGGATAGAAATGTGTGGGTGTTTTTTTTTTAAATCGCGCATCGTCGGGGGGTTGATATTATCTATAATATATCTGGTTTTGTTTCTTGATTTATTTTGAAAAAAATACCCTCAACTCGAGGTGTTTGTTTTTCGAGTTTTTCAGGATTTTGATACAAATACATGTATAATATATATTTCTTTTGTTTATTGATCGCTTGGAATCAATATTAAATAAATTACTGGCAAAACTACATTCGAATATGTTTTTTAACTGTGTTTGATATTTTTTTTTATTTTTGGATTTTTATTGGTTTTGATAAATATATATGAAAATGCAATGCAAAACATTTAATATAAATATATAATAATATAAGTAAAAAGTATTCAAAAATGCAAAAATTAAATTAAACAAATATTAAGAAAGTTATTATATGATTGAACATAAAATATAAGTTCATGCGCAGTTATTTATGTTTTGGGATGATATATGTTTAGTTATAAATTTGTAGTGTGTTTACGGGGGTTTATGATTTTAGTGTTTAGTGTATAAATGTAAAATTGTGTCTTGTTTTTTTTTCATTGCGGGCGGGCAGAGTGTGTATAGTTTAAAATCGTGTTTATAGGCTATCAAAACGAAATCTGTATTTTAGTTTGGATATTTTTATAGATGCATTTTTTGTAACTATTTTCTATTAAAGAACATGCGTATATTTAAAAAAAAAGAGTTATATTTATTAATATTTCTAAAATATGTATTACTTAGTTGAAAAGATAAACAAATATTGGAACCATATTTAATTATATGCGAGCTTTTCCAAACTAAATTACGATAAAACATAACAATTAGGCAATTTGCTTCATCGATAAAAATATACAGACCAAAGTTTGACGTTTTCTTTCTAATCTGGCCCTGTTTTGGGCGGTGTTTTTCTGTGTGTCTCTATACAATTAATTGGATTTCGAAATGTGTATGTGTTGGTTCAAATATATATGTATTGGTATATATAAAATCTAACTTCTACTGAGCTTTAATAATATATATATATATATAACTATATATATATAAAAATAGCATGTAATATATTATGTAGATTTGTAATTATTGGAAAAATATTAATATTAATAACAATTTATCGCATGCCATAAGTAAATATACAGGGATGTTAAGAATATTGATATATTTACGTTACATTCTTTGGGAAAAAATTAAACGTTTCGAATCGTCAGTAATTTGTATATAAATGTCGTTAATATTATTATTATTATAGAAACTGCTATTGGAATAAAATAAGACTAATGGTTTGTACTATTTAGCGGTTTAGTATCAATATATACTATAAACTATATATACGGTTAAATTCTATAATGGAAAAGCTTGTTATAATGCGCTTGAGGCAATACAAAATTTATATGTATGCTAGTGTGTGTGTATGTGTGTTTATAGTAAAATTGCGCGCATGCCAGCCCGAAGAGCTTTCATAAATATAAATATAGTAAATAAAAGCTCGCATTGCTGCCGGTTGCGGTGCTATAGAGAATAATAATGGATTATAAAAAAAATGTTGTTTTTTTTTATTACTATATATGCTCTATTCGATTAGCAGCATTATTATTTTTAAGTGAGTGCAATGGCGCAGTGGCAGGCGTACGCATTTTATGCAGCTACGCGATTCTTAAGATATTATAATATAAGTGAATGAGAAAATGAGTTCGGTTACCTTGGGGTTGTTTTTTTTATTATGTTTTATGGTTTCTAATAAAATCGTAAAATCGTTTAATGTCCATCATGCATCTCTCCGCTTAGTTAATTCATAAAATGTACTTACGTTAATTATGATATATTTCGAGTTTCAATCGATGTTTTAATTATGTTTTTAAACCAAAAAAAACAACTCTTGAAATAAAGCTAATTAAATATCCACATTGAAATTGTTCAATTGATAAACCTGACAATGTAAATTTTTTATGTGTTCTATATTTTGTTTATCAAAATAATCGATCCTTTCAATTAAAAAAAAATAAATTTAGAGTAGGTTTTTCGAGTATATATATAGAAAAAGTTCTTAGTTCAATTGTATTTATATTTGGCAATGACCTTTTCCAGGAATAGCAATTGTACCGAACTCTTTCGTTAAAACCCTCATATTTTTCATTTATGACCTACAAATTGTGCTATTTTAAACTATTTAAAAATAGTTTTTTTATGGAAATTTATTTGCTAGATAAAACAAATTTACTGTGGCACAAATGGGGTGAGATGTTATCAAAGTTTAGTAAAATTGTCGGAAAAAATAGTTTTAAAAAAGATTTGTTTATTGGTCGAAATAAATTGATTATGAGACAATTGGGGTGAGTTCATATTTTTAATTATTTTTTTTTTAAATATAGGTTTTAAGGAATTTAATTTGCTAGACAAAAGGAATTGTTTGTGGGTGAATTGGGATAAGATCGCAAACATTTTTTTTTTAATTCTCGGTAAATGTTGTTTTCCTTTTTTTTTTTAAATTTAAAATAGTTTTTTATGGACATTTATTTGCCAGGCGAAGCAAGTTTAGTTTAGTTTAGTTTTTAAGAGAGTGAAGTATTGTCGGGGATTCAAATAAAATATTTATAAAACCTATAATTTATATGGAATAAATTGGCGATTAAAGGATAGTTTAGAAAAATCCTCTTGACAAACAATCGTTGAGAATAGAAAACCACGTTAATAATTCATAAAGAAAATAATGGTTTGTTTTTTCATGATTTTCGTCACTCGGCCGCAATTGTCTCTTAAAAACCGTTATCATTTAACACTAATTTACATAATTTCAACTAAATAAATAAAGGGTTTTCCATTAAGAAGGAAATATGTTAAATGTGAACTACGCTTAAACGTCAAATCATTTTTTACTCCTGTTTTCAGATTTGGCATGTTCAGTCTTTGGCAATTTCAACCATGCAAAGATTAACAATCGAACAACGTGTTAAAGTAATTGAAGCCTATTCCGAAAATGGGCGTTCCAACAAAAATGCATTTTGCGAACTTCACGATTTTTTCGGTCCGGCCGAAAGCCCAAACACCTCTCCACGACCACCTTACATCGAATTTTGAAAATTCAATTGACCCAAGAAGTGAAGCCTGCTGACCATTTGAAGCGCCAAACGTTCGCCGATTGGATGCATGAGCTAACACCAGAAAATCTTCTTCGGCGACGAGGCGAGTGGCTGAAAGCAGAATTGCCGAATTTGGGCTGATGAAAATACAAGGGTGATTGTTGGGAAGAAAATTCATCCACAAAAAGTCACTGTTTGGTGCACATTTTTTGCTGGCGGAATAATTTTTCTTCAAAAATACAGCGGTCAATTCAGTTACGGTGAATGGTGAGCGGTACCGTGTCATGATCAGCGACTTCTTGTGGGAAGAATTGGATGCTTTGGATACCGACGACAGGTGGTTTTAACAAGATGGCGCCGACAAATTGCCGACATTCTAGAGCAATTTTTCCCAGAAAAAAATTGGTGAGATCGAGGAGCAATTATGCAGAGATGTCATCAAAATCTTTTGAGGTTAGAGGGCATCAAAGTTTAGTAAAAATATCACTTAAATTAGTGATTAGTTTGTCGGGTTAATAAAATATATTTAAAATATTTACAAGGTGGTAAAATCGATTAAGCTGACCCTTTTTTATCGTTTAGAATTGTTTTTTCTTTCATTTTCTCTCATAAAATAAGTTCATGTTGTTAATCCTATAAAATCGCTAGTTTTAAGTTTTTTTTTATTAATAATATTATCTCACAATCAGAAAAGATTTAAAAAAAACTTTAAAAACTGTTTAAAAAATTTTTAAAAGGTCTAATTTTTTTATAATAAAAAAATCTTTAAAGGCTAATAATTGGAAATTTAAAAGTTATATGCTAAACGGTGTTACAATAAGCCAATCCGAAGTTATTTTGTCATCAGTCTTCGCATTTTGGTAATTTAGTCTTTTGACAAATTGTTGTTGAATAGAATATCAATTGCAGAACGTGTAAGGAGAGAGCAATTGGGCAAAATCTTTAAAGAAACTGGGACAGTCTCGGATGTGACAACACCGCTCGTGTCGGTCGTTCATCGGAAAACATTGTTGCAGGTGTCAAAAAATCTTGTGGTTAAAAAAGACTCCGTTCTATACAGTTTTTTTGCTCAAAATAAACCAAGAAATTTAAAATACCACTATTTAAAAAAGAAAGTAAAAATCAATTCGAAGCAGAAGGGAAAGGGTAAACATAGCTGTCCGAGAAATTGTTTTTGTTGAAAATTATAATTTATTTTTATTTTTATTTTTCCAAGTAAAAAAAATACGATTTTTAACGCTTAGAAATGTAAATATTTACCTATACATAAAGATTAATTATGCCAGCTTGAAGATGACACTAAATATAAGTTTCACCACACATAACCACAGGCCTCCCACAAGTCCTTTTATTCCATTTTTGTATGTATAAATAGTTTTTTTAGGTGCTGTTAAGTTAGTCCCTCCCCCACCAATTAGTGCTAGGAAAAAAATATGAGCGTTCGATCGGGTATATTTAGTGCTCTGCAAAAATCATAATACCTATAATAATTAGTGCTCAACCGGAAGTCGAGATATGCCGTTTTAATGTTTTAGCATAAATTACATCATTTATAGCCACACCATGTAATTATTTATTTCTTTTATGTTTATAAAGTGATATCGATAGAGTTTGAAAAGAGCTATGAAATAAGTCAATGTCACAATTTATTGCTCAACCGGAACCGGAAATATAGGGTTTTTAATAGATGTGAGCTTTTAATTTTATTTCTCAACAATAAGTGCTGGAGAAATAAATAGTACAAAAATATAGTAAAAACGGAATTAAAAAAGCTTTTCATCGGGGGGTTAACGCTTTTAAAAAAACATCCAACCTGAGATTTTAAGTGCCTGACTAGACCAACAAAATAAGCTATTGCCGGTGAAAATATTCCCACAGGAACCGGAAATAGAGCTTTTTATGTGTTTTTCAGACAAATTAGTGCTGTATACTGTATTAAGTATAAATAGTTTTTTTATTAAATCCCTTTTTTTAGTTTTCAGTATGTAAATTCTAGAAGTGCTCTTAATCACATGTAAATTACCTAAATGATTAATATATACAATTATTGAATTAAATTGCATTTAAAATATTGGGACTTGTAGTTTACATCCTATCCATACTGCCTATAAAAAATAACTTTGATTTTAATTCCTTTGCGCAGCGTCCAAACAACTTTTTTTTACCAGATCTATTTCATGTAGAAATGGATTTAAACAGTAAATGGTTTAAATCAATTCATTTATTAAATTATGGAATGGAAGCACCACTAAATTAGAGCCTGGCATCAATTGTATTAAAAAAATTGAAAAAATATGTTACATCGAATTGGTATCGTATCTACAATGCCACCTGCCACACGGGTCCGAATTTTGAATTATTTCCAATACTTACATCCGGAAAGATCAATAAAAAAGCAATAAAAATAATTCCAATAAGTTTTAAAAAAATCCAATTTTTCGATTTTGCCATCAGATAGACGTTCTTAAAAACGAAGAAAATGAAGTTAATAGGAAAATAAAAAAAAATAACAGGCTCTAAAGTTCAAGCTCAAGCGCAAGGAAGTCGAAGGAGAGGTAGACCGAAAACGACGTGGAGGCGCTCAGTCAAACGGCGATAAAGTCTTTGGCCGTCAACCGCGTCCAGTTGCGCAACTTTGTTGCTGATGCCCTATGTCCCGAATAGGGATCGAAGGAATGCTGTTCCTGGCAAGGGGTTTTAACTTACGCAAAGGTTTACTGGACAAATGAACGATATTTATCAAAAAAAAGATGAAAACTTAAAAGTGATTATTTATTGTTTTTAATGAAATTCAAAAAACTGCGAGTCCCATTCTTGAATCTGAAATAATTTAGAATTGAAATTCGGCTTGGAATTTAAGAAAATCTCATAGTTGAAGGATACATATCAGATATAGCAGTCGATGTTAAGAAAGATTTAGCAGTCGATGTTAAGAAAGAAATCTGAAAATTGCAGAAAAAAACACAAATAAATTGTAATTATCTTTGTTTATTGTTTTCTAATAAAAAATCAAATTCATTGTTTATTTAAAATAAAAACTTTTTTTCCTTTTTTACTTTTTTATAGTTTATTTTGAGTGGGAGGCCTGTAACCCTTAAAACGTGTCATTGATTTAGGCACAATTGTCATGCGGATTTGAGACTAGAGCTTTTGTACCTTCACCGTATCAAGCCCAATATCAGTAAATTAAATCATGAACATATTTTCTAAATTTCACTAAATGTTAGTTAGAGTCAAGAAACCTATGATTTTTTTAAAATATACTATTTAATTTTTAAATGAAAGCGTTATAATATTAAATCAAGCAAATTTAAAACCGACAGTATTTTCTCTCGTTTTTACTTAAAACTTGTTTCTATCCATTACAATAAATTAATTATTTTAATTTTTTACCTATTTATTTATTGCGGAGAGATGCATAGATGAACTCATAGATACTTTTTTTTATTCTATAAAGTGTATCAAAAAAGGTGCAGCGCGTATCGGTTTCAAGTCAATTTGCCTATTCTAAACTCTAAACAAAAAATGTTCACCGAATCTCTAAAGTGCAATAAAAAGCTTTTCCAATTATATAAAGGACAAAAATGTTGATTTTTCTCAGAAATAAATAATAAAAAAAAACTTTCTCTATAAATCTATATAATTATGTAGTGTTCTTTTCGATTATAACAAACATTAAACATTTACAAAAAAAAAAAAACAATCGGCCAGATTATATACACTTAGAGGTGAAAAAAGAAAAACATTAGCAAAACAAATCGCAGTAAAATGCTACACCGCGTATATCGTGTTTCGAATGCAATGCAATTGAAACGCAGGAAATGGTATACATAAAGGAATGGTAATCTAAGTTGAAATGATACAGCAGCGCGCGCGCAGAGGCAGAAAAACACACTTGACACACAACAGGCGGGTGGTGCGGTGGGTTAGGTGATATGGGCACGGAGACAGCCCTCAATCGGTTGAAGTATGCGATTCCATTTCTAATTGGATTTCTGAAGTGATTCAAGTATTAATTAATTTGGACTTATACTTGACGGCTGCATGGGATATAACCCATTTCACCCAAGTCGACAACGGAAACAAACGGAAATAGCAAAGAAAATTTTGAACGAGACCGTCGAGAGAGGTATAGTTTATAAAATAGTTTCAAGAATCCGGCAAACAGCAAAAATCAGTTTTTTAATAACATTGTTTAACTTTTTGAATCGTGGTGCACGCGCGTCGCTGTGGGATTTACGTTGAAAGCTCCGTGTGGCTCATTTTGTGTGTGTAGAGTTGGAGGGGGCGGTTTGTGTGCTTTTTGATTTACTCCGACGCGCGAGTGCTCATTAAATATTCAGTTATGCACGCGCCTTAGCGCACATTGCGCGAGATGAATAGCGTATATACCATAAAGTACAAAAAAAAGTTTAAGCGCAAAAGAACTACTATGGCAATTTTACAGGGTGAGTTATAACGAAACGTACAGTCGAAAAATGTGTTTGGAAGATGTTTGTATTTGGAAAACGTACTGAATAACGCGAACTTTTGAATTAGAGGTTCTGGCTTATTTAAAATAAATGGCCGAACTCGCCGACTCGCCGAGTTACAGACAACAGAAGAAAATATAATGAAAAAAATGCACATAACCTCATTTGGCTGCTATAGGTACCAGATAACTAAAGTGTTTTATTGAACTATCTGATACCGTGGAGTTTTACCTATATAAAATGCCCTCAACCAATATCAGATGTCTTACCGTTCAAAAATTATAAAAACCCGAATGAAATATGGACAAGTCCAATTTTGTCCATATTTGGTTCAGTTTTTAATATATTTTGTTTGGTTTAACTTGCATATTAGCTGCAATACCTATCCGATTCTCGACTTCTACGGCTCAATAGAAAGATATTTAAATTTTCTTTTATTTACGGATCATAAAACTTACAAGAAACGTCAAAAAAATGTTTTATTCAATAAAAAGTATCTATCGATTTTTGAAAAATGTGTGGTTTTTGACTACTTCATTTGTACGTTTCATTTCAACAGAATGAGGAAGGCCTACACTCATGTCTGACTCACCCTGTATACACACTCCACTCGCTGTGCATGTGTAGAACTGTAGTTATATATAGTTTGCTCGTACTAGGAACGAAAAGCTTGCGTGCTTGCCTTTTCCTTGCGAGCGCGTCCGGCCAATTGAAAACTTCTCCGTGCCTCGCGCTATGCGACGCTTTTGTTTTTCTTTCGTTAATTTATTTGAATTTCGAATGACAGCTTATATTATAGCGCTCCAACCAGCCCAAGCACGCGCTCACCCCTTGTTGTGATGTATGTGTTTTAATATAACAGAGATTTTACTACCACAATATCGAAAGGAGGAAACAAAACAAAACAAAAAACACAGCTAGATGGATTTGTAATTAGATATGCGCTGGCTGTTGTATTTTTTATATATTTATTTTTTTTTTAATAATGATAATTTGGCTGGTCGGTGATTATTTTTTTTCTCTTAAGATTGATTTGATTGTTATCAACAACAGAAAAAAAAACGAAAACGAACTATATATATTTATAATAGAAAATATGAGGTAAAATGAAAAAAAAAGAGAAGAAAATGTATCGGTGACCGTCTACAGGTACCTGTTGTTAGACTGATCTCCATGGCCCGTTGGCGATGTCCCAGCACCTTGAACTGGGGCAGCGACACCTCACTGGATACACCCACCGAGTTCGGTCCTTCGTTCCACTTGTATCGGATGTCTCTCATCGTGTAGCCAACTACGCGTGGATTTTTGGTTTTGTTTCGTTTGTTTGATTGATAGATTTTTGTTTGATTTGTTTTTGGGATGCAGGGTTGATTCATTCACAGAGTAGGTGATGCGCACACATGTGTATAGAGTTGTGGTGTTGCCAAGTTGATTGGTTTTTGGTATTTGAATGCAAACAGTTACAAGTAAAAATACCGGCGTGCATTTTGTTTTGTTTTATATATTATTATTTATATATTTAGTAATAGTAGAGAGACGCTAGCGAGTCACTTGAGACACGCATAATTGAAAATTTACTGTATAAACAAATCAGCACTCGTATAATTTTGCCGCATGTGCATGTCTTGTCAGCCGTTCGACAGAATTTACGTGAGCTTTTATTAAAAGAGAGTGGGGCGGCGTGTGCGTGTGCGCACGCAAAGGTCACACGCTTTACGAAAAGCTGTCTCAATTACCTCGCTAGCGACTTGATTGGCATAGTAATTAATTAATTTCTCATCTATTTTTCTTTTTTTGTTTCATTGTTTATCGTATTTTGTATTCAGTATTATATATATAAGTATATTCTAGTATAGGCTCTAAGATACTCTTACAAATTAAATAAAAAAAAGTTCGCGTCTCAATGTTTAGATTTTGGTTTATAGCTCGCGGCTACTGTATTCATACAGTAGTGTACTTAGATAAGTATAAAGTTTACCATTGTTTTGGTTGGTATAGATTTATTTGTTTATACTATTAAAAGTAATTTATAGCCATCTAGGGGCATTCAATATAAATATTATAGAAAAGATATTTAGATGTATAGATAATTATGTATTTATATGATCGCTCAAAATTTATATAAATTTGTTTTTGATTTGTTTTTCAGTGGGGGTGTATATGTGTGTGTGTGTGTGTGTGTGAGGGGTGGTGTGAGTGATAAAAACAAATAAAAAGTGGACATTGTGTTTTATGGAGGGCGCCTCGCGCTCTTTTTGATAGCCATATTTGGTTATCATAATTTTCGGAGTTTTGTTATATGTGTGTGGGTGTAGGTGTGAGAGAGATAATGTTGGTGCGTATCGTATGCTATATAATTTTTTTTTATATAGGTTATGTGTCAATTATCGTAATCGTATCGTAAGTTATGTTTGAGTGTTATAAAAAGTTTTTAGTGTGTGTTTATTAAACAGAACAAACAAAAAAAAAACAAAAACGATATAATTTTATTTTATTATATAATAGGATGGTGAAGGGAGAGGTGATAAATCACAGAAGATGGAATTATAATGGACTCTTTTATTTGTATTTACGGTTTGTGTTTGTTTTTATCATAAAAAATGGTAGTTGACCTATAAAACTTTGGAATATCTGCTGTCGGCTTTCATTTTACCCTCGATTCACACCACAATATTGGCGAAGAGCGTGTCTAAGATATTTTATAATTATGGAACAGTTTAAGCAAAAGCTGTATTTTCATGTTTTTTCTCAGTTTTTAGAAAGGGGTAATTTTAGCAATATTAAAGGGTTAACCAATTCAAGTTCCAAATGTAAAAGTAAGAATATCTCATCACATTTATCTCTACTGGTTAAGATACACTCAAAAAGTGGAATTTGTTAGAGACACTTTTGACTTTTTTGGCCTAGACGTTTCCATCCATATAGTATATAATGAATATAATGAAGACTGACCAAACCCTTAAATCTGTTTTTATTAAAACGACATAAAAATGTAATCTTTTATTTTTAAATTTATTTTTTTGGAAACTGCGTATATATATTATAATTATACAAATTTTACTTTTTCTTCTTGATTTTTTTTGTAACCTAGACGTTTCTATCCATATATCCAAAATATATATTTATCGTACAAGAATATTGATCAAAATTTCATCTGTTCTTTTGTTGTTTTTAATATGAAAACGATAAAACAAGATCAGAATTTTCATTTTCATTAATATTATATTTAAAAAAAATTATTTGTTTAATCTTTAGAATTTTACTTATACTTTTTTTTAACATTTGATGTTTGGTTTGATACTAATATTTAAATAATTTTTTTGAATTTTCATCGTTTTTAAAAAAAATATTTTTATCGAAATAGTTTTTGTTTCATTCTTTTTTTGACCATTTTCATCCAGTCTGTCTAATTTCAATATTTTAGAAAAAAAAACCGAAATTTTTTTTAAAAGAATATATAATTTAAAACATTTAAAAAAAACAGCTTTTTGACTTTTATGGCCTAGACGTTTCTATCCATATATCCAGATTGACTAAATTAATTTTTTTAAATAAACCCAAAAAATATCGGAATTTTCATTTCATTTGTTTAAAATACAAATTCCGATCTTTTTTGAGTAATTATTATATTTATCGAAAAAAATGTCTTTGTTATTAAAAGAAAATGCATACTTTTAATTTACTGAAAATTATCGTTCAATTTGTCTAATTTACTTGGTTTTATCTAAAAACGACAAAAAATATATTTGGAAACTAACATTATAGTTTTTAAAAAATAATAAATGGCTCTCCAATAACAATATTAAATTTTTAACAAATATTTGTAATTTTTTTTCCACTGTTCTAGTTTTTTTTATAGAAAACCAAAAAAAAATTACATAATTATAATTTAAAACCAGCAAACAAATAATTTAAAATAAATATTTCTTTATGGCCTCGACGTTTCCATCCATATAGCCAGAATAGCTACCAGAAGACTACCGATTTGTTTAATTTTTGTAATGTTTATATATAAAAATGATAAGAAAGATCTTTTTTAATTTGTATTCTAAACTGGATTTTATTAAACTTTTAATAATATTATAATACCAAAAATCTGGCCAAATCCATATTTTCTGTCATTTTAAAAAAAAACATTTAAATAGAATAATATTTTTAATGATTCTTTTTAAAGTTTTTTTAATACTCTGATTTATAAAGAATTATGAATAAAATGCCAGCCTAATCCATATAATATGTCTAATTTAGTATATTTTTATCATTTAATATTTTTGAAAATTTTATTAAATTTTTAATTTTTGAATACGTACTTAATTCGTAATTTTTTAGATTAAAAAAATAAATACTAATAATATAATAAAATAACAAATTTTAATTATACGTTTTTTTTATATAAAAATGATAAAAAAATCACAATAATTTGTTTTAAAAAAATCTTTAATTATAATATTTTTTTTTCATTATTTTAGTTTTTTAAGATTTTGCTGAAAAACGAAAGAAAAGAAAATAATATATAATTCAAAAGTGTGATATTTTGTAATTTTATTTCTTCTTGACTTTTATGGCCTAGTTTCCATACCAATATATATTTATATTGTACCAGAAGACTGGCCAAACAATCTGTTTTAAAAATTAATAAATGGCTCTCTTAATACGTAAAATCTGTATAATTTCCGTTTTTATATAAAAATATTAAATTTGTAACAAATATTTGTAATAGTTTTTTCCACTGTTCTTTTTCAAATAATATATAATTTAAAACTGTTATACATTTCTTCTTCTTTTTTTCTTGACTTTTATGGCCTAGACGTTACTATCCATATAGACAAAATATGATATTTTATTGAAATTTATAGGGGACAGCCGGTTTAGTTGTGCCAAAAAACGATCTTTGTTCTTGGTCACATTAATTTGTATGTAAATCGAAAAAAGCGACAGAAAGAACAACTCACCCTCTCTCTCCCCTAACACAATGCATGCTGTTATATATAATTAAATATATACACGATTACCACAAACCGTGACCAATATTATTATTGATTACATACACAAACACACACACACACACATACACACTGAGAAATGTATTTAATTTTACCACGAACTCGGATTTGCATTAGCGAAACCTTCAAAAGTCACAAATGGTTCGACTTAAATACATACAAACACATTGACCCATATATTTATTAATGAGGGGTTGCATGTGTGTGTGTGTGTGTGTGTGTGTGTGTGTTTATGTGTGAGTTTTTAGCGGTTGCACAAAATCAATGAACCAATATCAGAACACTGCCATTGAATGCAACTGACGCTGCCCAGACGCGAGAATATAGTCATGTATTTAAAGGCTAAAATAAATCAATAAGCTAAATAATTATATTTTATAAACATCATGTTTTATATGTATGTATTAGTAAAGCTATTTTGTTTTATATACGGCAAATATAATAAATACTCCTATATGTGTAAATATGTATATATATATAAATAAATGTACATATGTGTGTGAGCGTTTTCGAGAGCACATAAAACATGAAATGTATTATGTAAATAAATGCGAGATATTTTATTAAAGCCACTTTTGTTCGAGTTGGTGTGGCATTCTGGCGGGAAAAATAAAATCAACGAAAAGCACACACACTCGCGCGCTTGTTCTTTTTACCCGTTTTACCGCCTCAATTTTATTTCCTCGGGAAACTGCCTCGCACATTATTATTCTGTGTGTGCTGTTTCGAGAAGGCTCATGATGCGAGGACTTTTAGTATATGTATATATATAATAATATATGTGGGCCAATCTTTCGCTGGGGTGCAATCCACCAAAATACCTGTTTTTTATATCAGGGTTTTATTGTCTGGCAAACACAAGCATACGCAGTTTATGTGTATGATTGTATTTTGTATAGAGCAGTATCTGAATATATATAAATATATATATATATATATATATATAGAAAATATACAATTGGGCAAACGCTGGCCTTTTCTCGTCCGGGGAGATTGGTGTATATATTTATACGTATTTCGTGTAGAGGCGAGCCTTTTGTATATACAAATTTTCTGAAACCGACAAACTTAACAGATTTTATAAAACACACAAACCGGATACAAAACAACGTCCATATATGGCACACGAGCTGTGCAGATGACAATGATGATAATAATGATAATGATGATGATGACGAGGACGATTCCTGTCCGCAAAGGGATGTAGAACACTTGGATGTTGTGGTATTATATTGGGAACAAGGATTAACATGAAAACAACAAAAGTTTATAGGAATTTATTGTATTTTTGTTTATATATATATATATTTTTATATAAAAATATGTAAATGGGAGTAACACATAAAAAAAGAAAAAAAGAAAAACAAAACAAAGTGTTAAAAATAACAGTGGATAAGCGCACTGATGCGTGGGGTGTACCTGTGGTTAGACTAATGTCGGTCGCCTTCTGCCTGTGGCCCAACACTTGGAATTGCGGAAGTTCAACTTCGCTGCTCATTTTAAAACTACTCAGTCCGTCTTTCCAGAAGTAGCGGATATCTCGCATTGTGTAACCGACTCCAGAGCCATAACAATATACAAAATGCCGTCATTCACCAAATTAAACAGTAATAATTTCAAACCACAACAACAACATTAACAAAAACTGTGTTTTTTTTTTAAATATATATATATATATGTATACATATATATATATTAATCAATATATATTTAGTATAACGTTTAGAAAATAGATACCTAATGTTTAGTTTAAATAATAATAAATCGCCAATAAACGCGCTGGTACAATGAGATAGCGCAAAATGGAGCGCATCATATTTTTTTAATTTATTTTATTTGGGGTGAGGTTACGCGGAAATAAATGGAAATGCATTTTGTTTTCAATAGTTTTATTTTATTTTTATGTGACTTTTATCGACTGATCTCCCCGAGTAATTTCCAAATAATGCAAATAGGTAAAGTTTTATATGGCTGCGCGCGTAGTTAAACAAATGCGCGGGGAAGGGGAGGGAGTTTTCGAGGAACAAACATTTTGCGCTCATTTGCGTTATCTTAATTACCAACTTTTCATTTTAAACTGTGCGTTCGTAAATTATATTGTACTCGTTTTCAAATTTATATGCGACCGCTGAATCGCTATTTATAGAAAATACATTAAGCAAAGTTGTGTGAATTTATAGATGTGCACTTTGGATAATTGGTTTTCCGTTATTTTTATGTGTACATATATTTTACTAGAGAATTTATAGATTTCGCAAATATGCTAAATTCGCTTGCGATTTAATGACGTATATATAAAGCCACCAATGTTTTTAGTTGTGAGAGAGAGATAGATAGATAGAGAGATAAATTATCTGCAAATATTCCATATAGACTAAATGTCAGATTTAAATAAATATATTAAATACCAACAAACATAAAGATTAAATTCTGGTATCGCGGATCGCGGATCCGGTCCGGTTATAATTTCGGAGTCCACGCTCATTCGCTTTAATATTTTACTTTAGTGTGTTATCTGAGTAATTCTGTTTCAGATGGATCGTTCTAAAAGCTAACTTATTTTTTTTGTAGACTGTGTATAAATGTAACTTAAAATAACAATAACATAACGTAATATAATAACGTAACACAAAATAATCAGATTATGGAAAAAATTAGTTGTTCTAATAAAAGTGCAATTTTCTAGCATATTAGGCTCTATATAGAAAATGGTAAATAGTTGGGATCAAGAACAATCTTTTTCGGTACATCAAGTGAAGAGAGGCTTCAATTCGTACACGATCTGTGTATTGTTGACTCGTTTCTGGAAATTCTTCCATTTTCAAAGCAATTACAACTTTTATTCTGAATTACTCAGAATTATAAGACAAAACTGCTAAATCACTCCGAATTAATCATGAATGTACTAACGAAAATCAATCCGAATTCTTCATGATTTTTCTAGCAAAATCACTCCGAATTAATTATAACCTTTCTAACGAAAATCACTCAGAATTTTTTGTATGTCATTAAAAACTCCGAATTAATCAGAATTTCACTACCATAAATATCTCCGAGTTCATCATGTTTTTTTTTAGCAAAGATCACTCCGATTTTATTTTGATTTTAGAAGCTAAAATCACTCCGAATTTATAAATAAAGATAAAGATTTTATTGGCATAAACCACTTCGAAGTCACCAACATTTTTCTAGCAATTTTGTCATAAAAAATCCCCCATTTAAAATACTCTCCGAATTTCTGTCGGAACTGTAATTCAGGAAATAGGACCGTTCTGAAAACTATATTATAATTAAAGCTTTACCCAGGAGCTAAAAATAAGAACAGTTCTAGAACAGTGATTTTACTAGTAAAATTAAGACTCTCTCCAAATGTTCCTAGTAAAATCACATCAAATTTGACTAGTAAAATCACTCGAATTTTTCCTGGTAAAATCACTCGAAATTTTCCTAGTAAAATCACTCGAAATTTTCCTAGTAATTAGTATAATTAGTAAAATCACTCGAAATTTTCCTAGTAAAATCACATCAAATTTGACTAGTAAAATCACTCGAATTTTTCCTTGTAAAATATCTCCAAATTTTCCTAGTAAAATCACTCGAAATTTTCCATAGTAATTAGTACAATTAGTAAAATCACCCGAAATTTTCCTAGTAAAATCACTCGAAATTTTCCTAGTAAAATCACTCGAAATTTTCCTAGTAAAATCACTCGAAATTTTCCTAGTAAAATCACTCGAAA
>JANSTU010006103.1:0-17098 GCA_027564075.1 Bolitophila hybrida
TTTCATAAAATTTGTTAAACTAAAAATACAACAGAAAAGCTTTAATTAATTTGAAATAATACTCGGATTTAAATTAATACGGAGTTCTAAAAAACAAGCCCATTTGAAATTTTATGAAAATGTACACATATATATTTTATATATTATATATATTAGTTTAATGCTAATTTAAATGGATCTGTTCTTTTCTATTTTCAAACAATTTCGATACTATCTCAATGTTTGAATATTTACAGTTACTATAAATATAAATATATTTTTGTATATATTTGTTTAATGCTAATTTACGTTACGTATACTTTACAGACTGAAACATTTTCGATACTATCTCAATGTTTCAATAAAAAAAAAACTATAAATATTAATATATATTTTTTTATATATTTGTTTAATGCTAATTTGAGTGCTTCCCCTTTTCATTGTCAAACTTTTTTTCGATACTATCTCAATGTTTGAATATTTACAGAACTATAACTATAAATATATAGGTTTTACACTTTAAATCCAACAAATTACACAACAAATGCACATTTTTGCAAATCAAGTGCACCTTTTTAATCTTTTTACAAAACTAATGCACCCTTTTGCATATTAAATTAAAAAAAAAACTTTATAATAACTAGATACAAAATTGCAAACATTCATTATATATAATAAAAAATAAAAATCTTTCCATTTTAACCAAACAAACTTTTAACCTATGGGTTATCTTACTCTCCAGCCAATGGTTACTTGGGCGGTATGAATTTTTGCCACTAACGAGGACTTAATTCTTCTCAAGTGCATTTTCGTCACCACATTTTTTAAAATATAAACATACCGAGTAGTGCATTTTTGTCACCAAATCACAATAACCAATTCGAGTATTTCATATTATTGTTGTTGTAGAGGCATTTAGTGACAAAAAATCACACATCTGCAGTTTATTCTTGTCACGAAATAATTTGGTAAATTTGGTAATTTGGTATATTTTGGACCTTGAAATATTTTCTATACAAATCGGTGGTGACAATTAACTCCTCTACTTGAGAGAAATTCAATTGACAAAAATTCAACACACCGATAATAGAAATGATTACAGTCAGCTGTTATGTCAGTTGTATACATTAATTACAAACACAATATGTTTGTTATTTCTTGGATCAACAAATATCTTCACTTTACTTTTAGAGAAAACATTATCATTGGCATTGAGCAATATTGGAGAGTACGGTCGAAATATTTTTTAATGCAAAGATTTTCTACCACAAAATCGATTATTCAGAATTGCCGGTCATTTTTTAATTTATTTTACCTTCACATTTTTTTAAAAATTTCTCTGCCATTTTTTATGTATTGAAATATAATTGACTTTGCAAAATTGTGTTTCTCTCGTTATTTATAACTACGATTTGCTGCACGGTTATTTCTTTGAGGTGGTATGTTATGATTGCTATACAGGAAGTTTTAAAATACTGTTAATGTACATTGCAGATTTAGCAACAGTATAGTGAGCACATCCTAGATGTTGCTAACTATTGATCAATATATTTTTGAAGATATGAATTGGATTTGCAAAAAGGGTGATGTTAATTTGAGTTGTAAAAGGTGTACTTGATTTGTAAAAAGGAGCATTGTTATAAAATATTTAAATTTTAATTTTTGAAAGATTTACAGAATATATATTTGTTTAATGCTAATAGTAATTTTGCAATTTCACAAACAACATTTTCGAAACTATCTCAATGTTTGAATATTTACAGAACTATAACTATAAATATATTTTTTTATATATTTGTTTAATTCTAATTAAAAAGTTTTTACTTTAATTGTCAAACAATTTCGATACTATCTCAATGTTTGAATATTTACAAAACTATAACTATAAATATATGGTTTATATATTTGTTTAATGCTATTATAACTATTTCGCCCTTTTTAATTGTCAAACCATTTCGATACTATCTCAATGTTTGAATATTTACAGAATTATAACTATAAATATATTGTTTATATATTTGTTTAATGCTAATAGATTGTGTACTTTTAATTTTCAAAGATTTTCAATGTCAATTGAATATTTACAGAACTATAACTATAAATATATTTTTTATGAGATGTGGGTATTAAATAACGAGACTGATGCTGCTACAGAAGAAGTACATTTGCGCCAAATGCCAGAAAAAAACATCTGTTATCGTGAAGCCTTCTCTTTCGAATCGCTTCTGTAAACAAATCAATATAGCCTTAGCCTTTGTTTGCATTAGAGTTGTTCGAAGAAACAAAAATGTTTGTAATGACACTTTGAATGCAATTGAAAATAATACAAACTTAGTGGAAAGGATAATAACATGTGACGAATTGTTTTTAACTTATGATGCTTAAACGAACCCATATTCACCGAGAGCCGAAAAAAATTCGACAACTCAAAATTCAAAGTATTTCTGGTCGTTTATTTCTTTTTTCTTTCATGGTGTTTAGCAATAATTTTGACCTTCGGGAATCTAGTGAAGACTCACAATTCTATGAATATAGAAAAAACACAATCATCATTGCTTCGAATTTTGATTTGCCCGAGTTTTTTTTGGCTCTCGGTGAATATGAATTAGCGCCAATTTTCAGGATCACAAGTAAAAAAACACGATTCACATTTATCATTTCCAATAAGTTTGTGTAATTTTCAATGACAGGAGCTTCTTGTTTCCGGTGAAACAAAAAACCTACTCTAATGCGAACGAAGGCTACATCTATACTGATGTGTATACAGAAGAATTTCAAAAGAGATGGTTTCACGATAACATCTGCCTTTTACTGGCATGTGGCTCAAGTGAACTTCTTCTTTCAACGCCAGTCTCGTTATTTAATACCCACTTCTCGTATATATTTGTTTAATGCTAATTTGATACATCTTTCCATTATTTTAAACATTTTCAATTATATGTCAATGTTTGTATGTACAGAACTATAAATAATATATTCATTTGTCATTTGCAAATTTACAGAACTATAACTATACATATATTTGTTTAATGCTAATTAATTTATTACCTTTATCATTATCTTCGTTCTCAAAACATTTTCGATACTATCTCAATGTTTGAATATTTACAGAACTATAACTATAAATATATTATTTATATATTTGTTTAATGCTAATTTGCTTGCTTTGTTATTGTTATTTTCAAACATTTTCAATTCTATATATCGATGTTTGTATGTACAGAACTATAAATATAAATAATATATTCCTTGTGTCTCAATGCTTGAATATTTACAGAACTATAACTATAAATATATTGTTTATATATTTGTTTAATGCTAAGTTTTAAATGTTTCATTATTGATTTTATTTTCAAACATTTTCAATTTTATTTCAATGTTTGAGTATTTACAAAATAAAAATTTAATAATATAATATATGTAAAATTTTGCTAAATATTATAATATATCCAATAAATAAATAAAAAAATATTCTACCTCAAATAATCGTTCTAGAATTTCTCGAATAGTTTCTTTCTTTATATTTTATTTTTTTTTAAAGTTAATTTGTAAAATCTATAGTTATTTTTTATATTGGATACAGACATAATATTTGGGTATGTACACATTTTGAAATATATATGCCGTTTCGTATGACTATCGAATTATAGAGCGTGATTTTTATTCTTTTTAATGTACAGTGAAATTTACATATTAATTTTATTAGCTTATTCTTATATTATTATTTTAACAGTTTTTTTTAAATTTTCTAGTAGAGTTTACCATTATTTATGTATATTTAATGTACAAATGTTGAATTATATGCCTTTTGCTTTTTATATATACAGTAATATTTACAGAGCGTGAATTTCCTTCTTTTTAATGTACAGTGAAATTCACATTTTAATTTTTATTGGTTTTTTTATAACTATAATGTACCGTTTATATTTTCTTTGCGATATATATTTACAATTAAAAAGTTTTCCCTTTTTTTATTTTATAAATGTATTGAATTTAATAATTATTATTTTATGAATGTAAAATTAACATATTAGATTTATTATAAATGTATAGTCGACTATTTGTTTAAGGTTATTTACATTGTTTTGTGTTTTTACTTTACTTTTTTTATATTATATACATATATACAATAATTAAATCTAATAATAATAATTTTAAAATACGAGACATGATTTTAAACGAAAATGGTTCTGATTTTTAGCTGATGATATTGATACATTTATTGAGTTGGATATGAGCTACCAGTGCTGGTCTCCGTCTTGTACAAGCTTTGCTTTATTGTCTTCTGAGAGCAAAGATGTATAATAACATAACTTTTAATATTTCATTCTTGAGACAGGATAACTTCTCTGCTGCAACATTGGCAAATCAAGACAAATCAGAAAGCATTGAATAAATAATATAATAAGAAGACTGCTAAAACCTCCTCTATGCATTCATTATAAAAACGGATCAAGTGAATTATTCAGAAGTCTTTTTATATCTACAGAATTGTGATTTTTTGCAATCACTATCAGAGTCAGGCTTACTGCCATTTAAGCTACGATGTAGGTTACAGTCTTTCTGAATAATTCACATTAAGTTTTTTAAGGTGGATGCTTAGAGGAGTATTTTGGCAGTCTCTTATTCATTCAAAGAATATGGCTCAAAGTATAAAAATCCAGAAGAATCGCATTCGATGTGATTTTTCTTGTGGGGGGGTCTCTACAAATACAGTTGATTATCAATCTAAATCTATGTATTTTGGGGTGCTCCTGGTAAAACTCTTAATTTGGGTAAAAAAAAATAAGGTTTTTATTATTATCGCCGATATTTTTTGACATTATTTCGAGATCTTATCTTTATTTTGTGGCAATTGTTATTTGTAATAATGTCGAGTGCAAAAAGTACGTCGAGAAAATTGAGTGATTTTTATTGTAATGTTTAGATTTTCAGTTCAATTCTGATTTGATGCACTAAAGTTAGGCGCTCTTAACTCAATACCAGTTACCAGAGTTAAAAAACAAAAACCACAAGCATGAACTGAAAAATAAAACCGCAAAATATGAGCTTTCATCACCCTAAAATCGATTCAGCGCACCTCTCGAGCTGCGCTTTAAAGATTTATGGCGATTTCAGAATCAGAATTCGTTTAGAGCGTATTTCAGCTGTCGGTAGGCACAGTCAGCGCTCCTAATTTCAAATAGCCTTATAGTCCATTCATATTTAGGCAGGCATGTCAAATTACATAAAACATTATTTTTTGATAGGCGAAACGTTGATGGAAACAATAGAAAAGTTCGATAAATATTATGGGGCCTTCAGATTACACCGTTAAATATTGGTTTCGAGAGTTTTGTGAAGGCCGAAACCCCACTGCAGATGAAGTCACACAGCAGAATGAGTGCCCGGCATTGGAGGACTAAAGCCGGCACGAGTGCTCCGAAGCGGCCGAGGGAAGCTCAATGTTTCGGAATGGTTATGGCATCGGTTTTCTCGGATTGTCTTGGCATAATCATCGTGAACTACTTAGAAAAAGGAAAACCGATCAACATTATTACTGCGCATAATTGGAGCAATTGAATTTTTGCAATACAATGCGCCGGCTCCAATTGATTTCCCATCCACCTTATTCGCCCGATTTGTCTCCCTCGGACTATTCTGTTCCCAAATCTCAAAAGATGGCTCATCAATAAAAAAAGAGTATTTGGCAGACGTTCCCGAAAAATAATTTTCGGACGGGATCAAAAAGTTGAAAAATCGCACACTTGTCATAAAATATCTTAATTTAAAGATAATATCTCGAAAATTAAATTAATATCAGACAAAATCTCGGCATTATTACAAAGAACTCTTTTTTTTACAAATCCATATCAAGTCGCGACATTATATTTTTTGATAACAAACATTTACTTTACTTAAATGCTTATTTGTTACAATACGTCAATCTTTTTAAAACTATGTCTCGTGTTTCATCATTTCTAAGACAGATTGATCATTATTATTATTATTTCAAAAATCTATAATTTGCCTTTGAAAATGATCAGCAAGATATGAATGGTGGGAACTTTTGAGAAAGCTTTTTTTAATTAAATATCTATGTTTTTTGTGATTGATGATATGAATAGAAAGTTCACTTATGTTATATATAATATAAATATATGTATACCACCATTTTATAGGGGATTTTATATTTTATTTTATAATATTATCTGATATATTGATATTTTATATTGTCATGTTATTTTCTTAGTTTAATTTGATAAATGTATTTTTTATGTTTTGTTTCCAGTGGCTTTTGACTATGTAGAAATTAATTGAATATAAGTTACATTTACGAATTGACTGAACCAGGTAAAAGACAAAATAAACATTTCAATTGAAATTTGCGCGTTTTTTTAAATTTATGCGATTGGTTATTTTTTTTTGGATATTCAGCATGGATGGTATATTGAAATATGTGTGAGATTTTCTGATATGATGACGATAGGCTTAAGTATAGATTGATTAAATATCGCTGAACAGAGTTTTTAAGTTGGGATTATCTGCAGTATAAGCATATATGTGTGTGTGTGTTTATAAAGTGCATCGCAATGCAATTGACATATTATTTTTAATTGTAATAGTTTCATATATTGGGACCTGTAATATGGATACATTTTCGTATTTGGTTTTGTATAAAAAAAGGTATAAATAATTTAAAATTCTACGCTGATAGCCACAATGAAGGCTATTCATATATAAATAATTTAAAAAACTAGGAAATATTTCGTAATTGGTGAAGGATGTCATGCATTTGTAAAAAGGTTTCGTTTTATCCGCAGCGTTATCGTACAGTGTGGAACAAGAACAACAAAACTATTATATGTGTATAAAAATCTCTATACATACTGTCTTTGTGTGCGTCTGACGGCGTCTGTTTCTATATATGTATGGTAAGCAAGTGGCAGCAAATCAGCATAATAAAAACAAACAAATTACAAATTCATTGCGCGAATTGTAGATTATCATCGAGTCTAACTGAAAAGATTGTCACGTTGTTGATAAATTGGCAGCAAAGTTACGGGTGATTTGGATTGCTCGCGGTCGTCCTCCTCGGATGTAATGCTTGTTATATCCTCTGGACTGCTGAATACAGGCTTGGAGGCCATCGCTTTTTCTATAGAAAATTATAGTATATGTAAATAATTATTTTGTATTAATAATCTACACTTTGGTTAGTTTTATAAATAAACACAAAATAAACAATAGAATGATTTGAGACTTTGAGCAAAACTCTTCAAATTAGATAAATGAGATTTTAAAAGAGTCGCACAATTTCTCTTTTGCAAAAAACACACACATACACAATAAAAACAGCAAAATTACCAACCTTTTCTAGGATACTGACTAAACACATACACATCCGCAAAAATGTATTTATGATCCGCGAAATCTACTGTGGCTTGGACTGGCTAGGGTTTCCTAAATAAGGATCAAACACAGGCAAAAAACATCAAAACATTGAAAATAAAACACAACAAAAATATGTAGGAGAAAAACTATAAAAACAAAATTAAAGGATATGAAATGGAACACTCTAAAATGATGATAGAGACGTGAATGATGAGATGATTTCTAAATGTCGTCTAGAATGTTAACAGTAACAAGGATTAGAACTTTAGAACATCGAGCAAATCGCAAAAAAAGTAACAGCATCGTGCGCAAACTGGTTGCAATTGTTACTTACCGGCCACGATTTTGCTCATCTGCATAACTTGCTGGGCAAGGATCTGATTTAGCTGTAACAAGTGCTCGCGTTGTTTCTTTTCGGCGCTTATTTGACTGGGTGGCTGTGCGGCATCGTCCTGAAATAAAGTTTGTGGTAAAAATACTATATGTGTCTATATATTATATTTTCTTACGTGTGAGGAGTTCATTGGCGCCTCGGACAACATTCGCTTGATGGACTCGACTTTTTCCTGACGACGCTTCTTCTCTTCGGCCGATAACTCTGGAGGCTGCAAATATACAATAATATGTATAAGTTTCAGTGTGTTTGGATATTTTTTTAGATATCGCCCATACCAAAAAAAATAATTAAATATGTAAAAGACTTAAAAAATGGTGCAGTGATATTATTTTTTTCAGAATAATCAGTTAATTTTATACTAAATAGGACCTAATAAGACACGTTACAAAAGACTTCTGTCGACGTCGAGTGAGGTGGGGTTGAATGAACAAATGCCTGGAAAAAAATGAAAACCCTTGTAGGAAAGACATAAAGTAAAATAAATAAGACAAATCACTTTCGTGCTTATGTTAAGAGTGGGATTTATTGTTGTAGTACGTTGCGGATCAACTGGTAGTCAGAGTTAGATGTTCTTTCTGCAAACCGACTTCTGCCATGAAATGATTTGGCCAAGGTGGGTAAGTTTGTGTATGAGTTTGTGTTGGGCTCTACGTTTGTATGGGTTGAAAACGGCTTTTCCAAACCTTCTGCTGGTGGCGTATGTTCCTGAATGTAAAAACTGCTGTAGATTAACCACCATTATTTTGTAATCAAGTGGAACGTTATCTGGATCATCTTTACATTTTTTTTCATCTGGTTCATAGTCAGTTTCTGCTTCTGAAGAAACGTCATCCTCGACTTTTTTATATTCACATTCTTCGGAAGAAATAAACTCATCGACGCACACAAACGAATACTCTGACAAAACGTCCACTATTTTCTCGCGTATTTTGCCTGCAAGTTACATGTGTTATTACCGCAGCACTCTCTGATATGATTGGTGTTGGGATGTCAGCTGTATAGATATTATATTGCAACGGGCTTAGGACAGTGCCCTGAGGAACGCCGGCTGGAATCGGGTAAGTTTTTGAGGTCGAAACACAAAATAATCGGTTTGATAGAAAATAGTCCACAGTTCTGTCTAAGTATAGAAGCGTATTCGCATAGCTTGTGCCAAACAGAATCTTAGACTCTGTTTGGCACAAGCTTTTTCGATGTTTAGAAAAATCACTCCTGTAGATTTTCTCTGAGTTTTTGCATTTTTGTAGTTTGTGAGTCTAAGTACTTAAGTACTTGTTGATTGTTGTCTGCGAAATCCAAATTGTTGTGAAGGTAGCATTACGGTCGATTCGACGTGTGAGTTGACAATTTCAATAAGTTTACCAAGCACGTTTAGGAGGCATAAAGGGCGCTAGATGATTCTGATCGATTTTTACCGGCTTTGGGTACCGATACAACTTTAGCATGCTTCCAGCATAGTGGGAAGTAGCACTGTTCCGGACACTTATTGGTATATATTATTGATGAAGTTGCGTCACAACAGAATGGCGTTATTGATAGGTGCCAGAATTTTTCTGGTTTTCTGGAAATTTGAACAGCGCTCTTTGATAACCAAGTTCAGAAACTGTACCTCCGCCTTTTTATGTGGAATACGCTTTCGTTTCCATTGTCGTTTTGTAGTCAGGGCAGGCGACGTCCGGCCAGTTGAAAGTTATACTGGCAGACGTAGGGAAATTAAGCGGTTCCCCCCCTAACCGAGCTAGTGAAACCAGTCGCCCTGCGGTGCAAGCCGTAATATAACTGGTAGAGGTCTGTGCCTCGAAGCCTCACCAAGGTTAAATGGTACCACAAGGCAGGGAGCCCCAGAGACTTATCTCTGCCCTGTCGAAGAGGTAGGCCCCATAGCGGGAGTATCGTGGTGGCTGTGGTATAAAGTCAAATTCGCGACTAGGGTGGAGCAGTATAAGCAGCACCACCCGGCAGCCCCATAGCGGGAGTATCGTGGTGGCTGTGATATAAAGTCAAATTCGCGACTAGGGTGGAGCACACCCTGGCGGTGAGTTACGTCACAAAAAAACTCGGCATAGCTGGTAAGGGAGTAGATAGATCCCGCTCTCATCAGTGAGGAGTTTGACCTTGCAGAAAAACTCAACTGGTAGGTAGAACCTCGGTACTACCAAGTTTCAAGAGCAATATCGAGCCCTCCCAGGGGACGCGTGGGGTATACCTTATGGCAGGAACCCACGTACAAACCGGACAATTCTGTCGTTTTGTAGTGTTACGTGGTTAGATCAGTTTATTTGTGTTTTCTGACAGTTCCACAATCTTATTGGCTTGGATTCGTTAAAACTCTGGCTTCGTCGATAATTTATGTGAACCGCTTTATTTTGCATTCAATTTCGGCGGTAAATCGCAGAGATGGATGATTTAGATCCAGACGGGGTCATTTTAAAAATTGTAAATAAGAAAAAAAAGCTTCCCTGTGGGGACTCGAACCAGCCATACATGAAACGGTCAATTGAGCGAAAACTGTTTCGAAGGAAGAAGAGGGAACAAGAGAGTAAAGTTTTCGCAGAAATTGAGCTGTTAAGTATCTTGGATGCTTAGCGTAATTTGCCCATTATAAAAGTGTATAAAATGTAGTGTGGCGACTATACAGGCAAATATGAGAATATAATGCCGGGATACAAAAACGTAGATGAGATGAAAGAAAAGTTCTGCGCACTATTTTCAGACCCGTTTATGATGATTGACGTTTGTGCAGTCGGTTCAATCACGAGCTGGCACATCTCAATAGTTATGTCTCTTTCTCCCACTTCATCAAAGTCGATAGACTAATATGGCTGGGTCATGTACTGCGGATGGAGGAACATCGTGTAATTATGAGTTTTTTACATTGTGTGTTTGTCGCAAACTAATAACCTTAAAAATAGATATTGCCATTAAAAATGTATAATAAGTAAACATTAAACTGTTTAAGCGATGAGAAATATGGTCAGTTTTCTTGAGACAAAAAACGAATCTAACTAGTGAATTGGCGGCCCATCCTGTGTAACACCAGAAAAGATTGGAGCTTAATTTTGTTTAATAGCACCTGATTATTTGTAACACATTGTTTTCTATCAGATACAAAGGAGCAAATAATACTGCAGGCTGCAGATAAAAATTAATATTTTGTTTTCATTTTGTGGCATAATGTTACATGATCAATTAGGTCAAAAGTCTTGCTAAATCAAGCAATACTACTCATAATTGACCTGGGAGAAAAATTAGAATAATTTACGTCATCAAGTCTACTTTCAGTTCGAGTATATGGGATCCAGAAATGGTTACTAAAATTAACTTCAATGTTAGTTTAAAATAGAGCAGGGCATATGAACCACTTGATGGATCAACATATGTTCCATATTTCACTTATTAATATTTTTAAAGCATTAGGTTCCTCTTGCTATTAATAGCCTATTTTTTAAAAAATGGGTCATTGTCATTAATTTACACAATCACAAGCAATAAGTAAAGTGATGGCATTAATTATTAAGGTTTCAAAAAAGGGTCAGAAAAAGCTTGAAAGCCTCAACCGCTAATACCTAAAGAAATGTCGCCTCCAAATATACACAAGGAACTCGTATCAGTGGTACACCAAAATGAAGGCAAACAGCTTGCGCAAGCTGTATCGATCTTTACAACGCGCCGATAAAGGCTTCCGACAACCGCGCCCAGTTTTACACATTTTTCTATTAGCTATTATTTTGCCTAATTTTAAGCAATATAACTTACGACACTACACTCACCTCGGGACATTGTATTGATGGCGATGTGCTCAAAACGCTTCCCGAGCCCAACCTTACAATCAAACGTCATTGAAGATAGTAACTCACTCAACACATTATTCCGGATAAATGTACTCGATATATATGCTCAAAATTCCTTAAATGCTTAATATGCTTCCTCAGCTTGATACAACATGTACATGTATTTGAAGAGTATTGATTTTATCAATTCGTTTGTGTTTAACGAAACCTCGAAAAACTTTCAAGCAAATGCATTTATATAGAAATCACATATAACTTATATCGTCTGAAATAAACTAAAAAGTATAAACACTTGTGTTTTTCTTAATTTTCAATAACACAAAAATGAATTATTATTTACTTTTGATGGTATATCATATATTTATATTCGTATATGATAGCGCGACAGAGGTAGAAAAAAAAGTAGAAAAATAAAATGTCCAATAGCTGCGCCTATAACGCCACCATGAACTCGATCAAGAACTAAAATACGATTATCGATAATGCAGTGTCAGAGAAGGATTCCACTGCTTAAACGAATTGACATATTGATTTATATATAGAGAAAATGTTTTCGAATATTTATTGAAATTTGAAAATCAAGCGATAAAAGAAAGTTTTTTCTGGGTGTGAATTGTGAATTGTGAGAAGAAATTGAGAAGGCGGCTTCATATCCTATGAATTAATTTAAAATCCATATTTCATTATTATTATTTTGTTTACACATTGTGAGAAAGCTAATTTTTGCTCACGCACTCACGTGAGATAACCCTGAAAATAGGTACTGAAAGTGGGAACAGTTGTTGTTATAATTTTTAAACAATTACATTTTGCTGTAATAAGACAAATGCAACAATCATTACAATCAACGTATCAACGAAAATCTGACATTAGGCAACATAAAAGATGCATCCAGTGAATCAGTGATTCTAATATGTAAAAGTAATTCTAACCAAAAAAATAAAGATTGTTGATAATTATAATATAACAAATCAAAAATACAAAGATTTTTTTGCATTTATAGAGAACGACGCAGAAACATTTGAAAATATTATAGAAAAGGAGAAATAATAATAGGCGATCGATATTTTACACTAACTTGATCAATCAATAGGTTTGAATGCGCGTGCGTGTTGTTTGATTGTCTAAGAGTCTAAGACCTGATTACTTTACGAAATTAATCATTGAGTTAACTCGTACAAATTACGTACTTATTAATTAATTTCGTTTTTTTTTTACAGTTAGCCGCCGGCGCGTATATGCGTTCTTATTCGGTATACAAAAAACGTTTTGACAACGTTCCTCCAGTCTACATAGGAAGTCCGTGGATAAGAATGACAAAGTCACGACGACGATCATTTCCGGAATGTACTTAGACCACATGAATATTTGATGGGCATCATTCATTACATTCGCTACTTTGTCAAAGTTTATTTACCTGTTCAGGAATATATCGTTCCGGAATAAGAATTTTGCTCGGCGCCGCAAAGAGTTTGTCAATTGAGTTTTCCGATATTTTCTCACGTTGTCCCAGCGCCGATCTAACCACATCCGGTGCATTGATACGCGGACGCAATGCCACTTCCATATCCAGATCGTCACGTGCTCTCCAGTTTGTATTCTACAATCCGCACACCATAATAAATTATTCATATTATTATTTTCTAAAAAAATACTTACGTTCTTGTTCATATCATTCTCGGACTGAATCGTTTGAATTGTTTTCGCATTTATCGTATTCGGTGCAGTATAGTGTCTTCGCTTCTCTCTTGGCACAGCACGTCGTTGCTTATTCACTGGTGGCGGTGCCTTTTCGTTGTTCTCTTCGGATGTATTACCGGACATTTCTATAATAATCTGTCGAGCTGCTTCGCTTTGGAATACCGGACTCAGGTCACCGATAGTTTTAGTAAGTGACTGAATAGATTCGGTCTTATGACGCAGCCCATGATTTCCATTCGAGATTGACGGTGTCGGTTCCATGTAGTTTATAAACGGATTATTTGACTGATATGCTGAGACAGGAACTGGAGCTGGTGGAGCGTAATGCTGCCGATTTGTTCGATGCTGTGCCATTGAGCTTGACTGAGCTGTCATCTCATTGTAATAATCTGTGTATTTTACCGGTATGGACGGACTAGAAGAATACGAATTTGCACCAATTGTTGGCAACTGATGTACGGTGGTGTGTGGTTCAGACAACTTGCGGTCTAGTGGCATATGCTGACGATAGACTTCGTGCGTTTCAACATATGTGCGTGGCAGTGACTTGGAACGGTTGTAGTCGTCGTTTGCCTGAACTTCCTCCTCCATTACATGATCCATATTCTGTGATGAATTCATAGTGCTCGAGCTTCGTTCCCGATGACGTCGTTCTGATTCTCGCTTGACAATGCGTACTGTTTTAATCTCTTGTTTCTCTTGATTAGTCAGATTGGCTAGAATATAAAATATAGTAAAAAAGATTTATTCTATATTAAACACCCACAAATCTTACCAAAACCAGAACTTTCCAATAAATCGTCACTGTCCAGACCACTCGACTCAATGCCATCAGACTCAAGCTGATGTCTATGGCTCGAAATCAGCTTATTGCTGCTGTAATCGGCAATTTTACTGGACGACGAACAGTTCAATATGCTCACACTTGAGTTTGCCGATCCGGTGTCAATGTACAGTGGTGTCGTTGAATTCAAACTGAGCGATTGTGTTAGACTAATGTTGTCCATGGACGAAGACATACAATGTTCGGTGCTGTTCAATGAGTCGAGATCAGTTTCTGCCCAGCTTGTGTTCGGCAAACGTTTGTTCTTGGCATGTGCTGCTGCAGCTGCCGCTGAGGATGCATCCTTTGGTTTAATCTGCTGGTACAGCGAGTTTGAGTTATCGGTAAGCTGTCGGACGGCTTGGCTAAGTTCTTGGCGTTGTCGTTGCATGTCACCGACCAGTTGTTGTACTCGACGCAATTCTAAATAATATAATTGTACAATTTAATAAAATGCATTTTGTATCTTGATTTATATTATACCGGTCTCCAGAACTGCTGTGGCTCCTCCACCATACGGAATACTATCGGGAGCACCGTGTTGACTGCTCAGTGCACTCTGTGAACCCCTCGATCCACGGGATGCCTGTAATTTCTGTCGCAACACCAAAAGTTCTTGCTCCAACTGTGTATTACCGGCAACGGTCTGCTCTAATTTCTATAAACACAATATCACATTTTAGTTCATATTTTTTTTGAAAAGGATAGAAAAAGGCAACGAATAAGCTTTTTAAAATGGTTGATGATTTGTTTTTGTTTAGAAAATTACGATTAAATGGTGTGGTGAATGTGATCCGGCTAGAAATTGGAATATTTCTAGAAAGCGGCGGCAAATGAAAGAAAAATAAAGAAAAACAAACCAACGACGACTGAGGCACCTTAACTACCTTAGAATTTTCAGCAAGTAGTTGATGTACTCGTGATAGTTCACGCTCGAGTGCATGCTGTTGCTTTCGGGCTGCCTCTAGTGCAGGTGGAGGTCCTCGACCATCTTGTAGGCGCTTTCGAAGTCCGCTAAGCGCACGCTCCAAGTCTTCTTTGTCACGCTGCAAACTCTGCAATGTGCCCGACTCTTCTTGCAGCAATTTATCGAGCTGGTACAGCTGCTGTACCTTGGACTAAGCAAATAATGTTTATTAGCTAAGAACGAATGATTATAATCTAGAAAATATTTAAAATATACCTGAAGTTCTGTATGATTGGGACTCTGACGATCCCAGTGTTTGCGTTCGTCCTGCAGGAGTCGTCGTTCTTGAACACGCTTGTTGAACTCGAGTCGATCGAGTGTCACTGTTTGTGCCGGTACCTGACGTATATTCTGCTCGCTGCCATTTTGATACAATGATCCAAGTTTCACCATGTTATCGACCAGATTGACAAGAGGTCTACCTTTTTCGTACTGTTTCTCTAGATTTAACAAGTATTGCTTGAGACTATTCAATCGGGCAATATTTTCGGCTCTGGTGTTCTCGTCACTTACGCGAATTCGATTCTATAATAATGTGTGAAGCATTTGTTAGTGATTTCAATATTGATAGATTTTATTAGCATGTAAGATTTGCAAGAAGCTAGACATTTGATTAGTAATAAAAAGCTGATTTATAAGAAAGAATTGGTTTTAGAAAACATGTAAATAATTTCATGTAACGATCTAGTCAATTAGTCCACAGCCTAAATTGTCTGAATCCCAAAACAAAGCCACCGCCACCCAAACAAAAAAAAAACCATAGACAAAACTCCCAGCAGCAATATTTAAAAAAAACACACACGAATTGTGTGCGACCTTAACCTGTACTTCGTGAATATCTGTGCAGCACTGCTCAATGGAACGCGCCGTGGCACTGTTCTGACGTCGCAGTTGGATTAGCAACAGCACCAGTTCCTCGTGGGTTCGACTCAACAGATCACCGGCTGACATGTCCAAGTTCTAGATATGTGTGTAAAAATGTTTTTGTGTGGTGAAATAAAAACAAAAAAAATGTGTGGTTATGTGTACGGATGTAATGGTGTTGGATCTAAACCCTTAGGTTGTTATCGAAAAACGTGAAGGTTCAAAAACAAAAAAGGGTGATTAATTTTATGTTTAATCACGTTGCCATCCATCATCAATATTACATAAAATTGGCATATATTTTCGTCAAGATTGGTCACAATTTCGAGATTTTATCTTAAAATTACAATGAAAATTTGATTTGCGAACATTTATATTCGCCAAAGTTTCTATACTCCTAATGTCGAGATATTATTATCTATTTTTTTTTGTAATAATGCCCAGAAATAAAACTAGGTATTTATAGAAACCAAAAATGTCATAATGCCGAGAAAATTAAATTAAATTAAATTCATTAAAAGTCGATTTACATTAACCACAGCAGTGCTGTGATCATTGTAGAAGCGAGATGCAAAATCATATTTTGATTAAAAAAATAAGTCCCAGCTGCTTGTCGCACCGTATTAATAATAAAACAGACATTTTTAAAAGAGCCACTGAGTCCTGAATGTAGATTGAGGTTTTGTAACCAAACAAAATATTTTAAATTATAATAATATTTAATCCTCAGATACCTTAACACTGGGGAGTCTCAGAAAAACGTGTCAATATCTTTTAAATATGTTCATAACATAAAATGTTTTCTAAACGGTTACTTTCTTCCCTATACTAATATATCAAAATCATATTTTTTTTAATTACGAGGGTTGTTTGACAAGTATCCGGATTAGAAGCTAGATGGCGTTTCTAAGAAAAAATCTGTATACCATTTTTTTGTACAATAATGTTTAGAACACCTGTCAATATTTGATGGAAATCCGAATCTTACTGACTGTCAAAAAAAGAACTAAGCGTCTGATGTCCATCAAATTTTGACATGATTGAAACGCCATCTAGCTTTTACTTATCAAGCAAATATTTCCAAATATTTGTTTAATTTTAAAATTCGCTTGACACATATAATGTTGTAGCGTGTGAGTTAAACATTTATGAATCCACCTGATCACTCACTCATAGTTCTCTGTTTTCATTATATATTTATT
>JANSTU010006114.1:0-17093 GCA_027564075.1 Bolitophila hybrida
TGTCGATATGCAATTTTTAACGCACGATATACACGCTTGATTTGAGTTGTCCCATGCACAGAATCGCTACCCTGGTGTTCGTCAGTGCTCTATCCAAACCCGTTGCAGTACAACATCTATACGGTTACGTCAAGCGTTTGTTCCAATCTACAAAACCTCGGAATCGACATGACGAGCATTTCAACTTTGGACCATTTTGATAAATGCATTAAAAAAGTTGAAGTTTTAGCTAGACCCTTCAATTTGGCAAATCACTGTGGCAATCTCCTCGAATGTCAAGTGTGTCTGGCCGATGGCTCGTCGAAGATCCCGAGGTGGGATTTGTTCCTTGGTCAGCTAAAGTAGATGCTAGATATGTCACTCACCATCTCGAGGCGCACGAACACACGAAAAGCGCCACGTAGCCTTTACATGCTGTGTTGCAGCTGCCTTTGTACATGCGCAGAGTAAAGGGTCCCGCGTAGTCTCCTAATACAACAAACGGCCGAGTTGGTGTTACACGCTGTCGAGGAAAGTTTCCCATAAAATGGTGCTTTGCGTTACCACTCTTGTAGAGAAAGCAGATAACGCACCGGTACAGGACTTGCTTTATTATGCTGCGAGCTCTCAGCAGCCAATTTCGTTGTCGCAATGTATAAAGGATTAACTGCACTCCAGAATGTAAGTTTTGATTGGGAATCTCTGAAACTAAAAGATTCGTTAATACGCTCGAATGTTATGTTTCCGCTCGAATTTCAGAGACGTTTGCTCTAATCTGCCGCCAACTCGCAGAAGTCCGTGTTGGTCTTGAAATAAATTGAGAGCAATTATATTGACTGCGACCCTCCTTATGCGTGTGGGGGTCCAATTTGCTTACCAATACATACACCAGGATTTGGTCCCACTGACCTGTATTTATCTGCAGTGCTATATTTTTCTTAAAAGGTAAGAAGCGACTCAAAAAATCTTGTGGATGTGTGCATAGACGGTTAGTCTTTTGTTATCGTACCATTCGTCCAATGATTGCCTCGCTTCCAAGTAGTTTTCATAGGTCAGTTGAAATTATCGGATTGATTACCTGTGCCGCTCACCTTCGACACTGGTTTTTAAGAAGTGGACATTTTGGGAGTCGCTGATGTGAGCCTTGTTGTGGATGAGACCGCGGAACAGATCATGGAAGAATTTTCATGCTAGGTAGTTTGAGATCACTTTCTGCTGCAGATTGGAACCTGGCGTTCGAGGTTTGGTTTCGGGAGTGTTAGAGCTTCAGCAGTGGCTCGTAATGTGTTCTTTGTCGATAGATATCCTCCTCTAAGTTGGCGATCTCCAACTATTGTTTTAGTAATTTCTTTTCGTCGCAATCTGCTTTAATACGGCACTGGACACTCATGATTGCGTTCCAGTTCTCCACAAGTAATTCCAAGTATGTGTCCACTTCATGTAAGCTGATTTCGTTTGGTTTAGCAGCGAACTTCATAGCCCATATGCTTGAGAGGGCTCGACGCTGCTAGCATATATCTTTCGCTTCGCAACTAATCCTTCATAGTGCGGTTAAATTTGGCCAATGCAATAAAACTTATAAATTGATATTTTGTAATTATATTTTTCAGTGTAGGTACGGTTTATAATAATTAATCAAGTTTGTTTTTCTATGTTACAAATTGCACATAAACCAACACAAATATAATTATAGACAATACTATTTTTTTTAATTTGAACAGTTATATGTAATCATAATAATAATAATAATAATAATAATATATTTATATAGTATTTGTAAAATTGTATGTGGGTAGATATGTATAAACAACATACAACATAATTATGTCATATTTATACTTTCTACAACCTTCATTGCACTAGAAAACTATAATAACTATAAGAATAATAAATGTTGGATAGTAAATAGGATAAATGTCAAAATAGTTAATCACAATAAAAAAACAATAGTCACAAATAGAATATATTTATCTAGTTAATTGAACGCGTTATCGGAATATGGATTTGCATGGGTCTATATATCCTCAAGTCTACTCGATTTATCTGGGATATTGGATTTAATATTTCTACTGTTTTTGTTTTTTTTTTACTGTAGCATGTATAAAAGCTGAGAAAGTGTATGAAATCGTACCAAACACTCGGTCGCGCACACACACAATCATTCGTTGCAAATCAATCATATATTATTGGTTTTTATTGAAAGTATTCTAAATTTTAAAATTTATCTACGATTCTTTTTATCACTCTAGCGGTAATTTATATTATTATTGTGACCTAGGTCACATTATTTTTTCTTAAAAAATGCACTATTTGCACGGAATTTATTATGGGTAATGGGTTAGCAGTGACTTGACAGGCCATTCGTAATGTTAGTGGCATTGGAAGGTGGCATCAGGAGATCACTGTACTGCATTAGTGCCTCGCGCAACGAGCGGGAAACTTCCGGCGAAGCAGTCGTGGTGCAGTCTACCAGATACTGGTACAGGCCGATTAGTTGTTCCCAGGCGGTCCGGCCGACTATAAAATTGATTCATAAAATTAGGGTAAACATTATTATTTGTTAATATATCTTACCTTTAGCAGGTGGAGCCTTCTTCATGGATATTATTAGAGTGGCTACGGCCTTTAATACAAACGAAATTTCCGACAGTCGATACCTAAAATTAACAACAGGTTCATAGTCAACTATGACTGGAAAACATTACAAAAACCTTACCTTGGCAACGGACACTTTCCGCTCTGCCGTTCGTCGTCGTTAAACTTTCGCAGCACTTCCTGGAAGCGATGCAGCAGAGCTGTAACAGCCAATCGGCCAGCTACTCCACCCTCTGAGGCATTTGTGTTATTATTATTATTGCTGGTGTCATCAAGCAACGAAAACTGTAGCAAAGTCTCAAAACATGTCTTTGCGAATTCTTCGCGTAGCTTTAGTTCAGATTCACAACCTACGTTTGAAGCGGTGGCCGAATGTATGGATCCCTTGTTCAGAATCACAACCACGTCCAATATGAACTGGTGTGGAATTTCGTGCGAGTGTGGTAGCACTTCGTCACGCAGCAACTCGATCACCTGACAGTCGATCGTCTCATCAAGTACTAGCTCATCGATGCCACGATCCTCAATAGTACAAACACTGCCATTCATATAATTCAATTAATAAACTATATTTAACAAGATCTATGTAATTCACATACCTTGAAGGAAACAAGAACTGATCAATGGTCTCAGCCAAATCTGTCCACATTCCAGTAAACGAAGCAGAATGAACACGCACCACTTGTAGGCCTGTGTGCAACACCGACATCAAACTGGAGATAGCCAGCTTCCATGTGCTGGCCGACATACATTTATATTTAAGTGATAGTGGCAACTTCAGTGCCTTAATGATGGCATGCAATATCTGACCATCTATGACGGTCTGTTCTGAAGCTGTTTGTTGGTACAGTTTTACTGCTACTGTCATTGCTTTTTCACCGAACGGTATGTAGTTCATGCTTACCCACTCAACTGTTGAGTGGTTCTGGCTCTGATGGTGATTGCGGTTTGATTTCAGTGGTCTATAAAAATATGTCAATTATATTATAGATATAGATTATTTTAATATGTCTACAAAAGACTCACCTAGTCTCTAGACGCTCATAAGTTGGTGGCACACAAGAGAACATGCTAAAGCTCAACAGCTGGCTAAATATAGCAGGTATCATGGGTTTTAGATTTGTTGTACCAGACATTGCTTCTTTCTGCAACAGCTCCATACAGTCAAGGACACCGTCATGCAGTGGAGTTAGCAGAGAATCAGAAATGGTGGACATGATGTACGGGGTCGAGTCGCTGTGTACAGGCACCGCAACTGCATTCATTAGAACCGCACACAACTGTGTCAGGTCTTTGGTGCTGAATCTAAAAAAAAACACACAATTAAGTGTCACACTTGAAAGGTTTAGATGTGTGGTTTTTTACCTGATTCGAATATGTTGGAAGAGCGCAGGGAATATCTGCACAAGTGCTGTCAAAAATGCCTGACTAGGGATGTAAATTTCTTCCGCTTTATCTGGGCCACACTCACCAGCTGGTGGTTTGGTGCTTTCAGTACCAATTGTCAGCCAAACACGCCAAGCGACCTATAAAAATATACTTTTATTTTCTTATTTATTCTACATCAAAACACAACTCACATTCCAAATATCCACATCATCACCGTTTACAGTTTTCGTTGATGCGCCAACAGATAACACTGGTACGGGATGATTGTCGGTATCTTCGGGTTTGTTGTACAAAATCTCCTGGAAGGACTTCAGTGAGGCCAACGACACTTCGTTGCTCTTGCTGAGAGCTGCATTTTCGATAAACTCAAGTAGAAGTGACCAAGCACGCGGAAAGTCACCCAACATTTGCAACAGTTGCCGCTTGGTGTTAAAGACCTAAAAATCAATAAATGAAAAATATAAACGATGTCAAAATGGTTTATTTTAAACACTTACCCTCGACACACCGGAAAGTGCAAGAACCTGCGTTTCGGCCCATTGCTTTTGAGCCGTATTCCGCGAATGATGAATCAAAATGTTTCCGCTAGTGTCAACCTTTTCGCTACTTGCTGAACTTGACAGGTTTCGTACTTTGTCCAATAGTGGAAAAAGTACTTGCCATAAAACTGCCTGCCAAGTGGGTGGATTCAAGAGGTTTCCATGTGCTGAGATAGTAGAGAATAACGTTTGACCGGCTGACTTGCGGACAGCTGGTCGTGAATCAACGCATAGATCACCAAGTCGTGCAAACAGGCACATCCAGAGTTTATCAAAGTGTGGCATGTTCAGGGTGCCCGGAAAATCGGGAAGCACCGAAACGTCATCGGTGACGGTCTGCGATAGTTTATCTTGGTTCTGGTTGAAGAAATCGGAAATGTTCCACTGCAAACAAAAAAATTGAATTTATTATAAATTAAAACTAGGCTATCGATAGGCGACTCACCATTAGTCCAACAGCGGTAAGTGAAATGTTTAGTTCTTGTGTCTGGGAGCCAAACTTGGCTGCGGTATTAACACACAGCGGCAGACAGGGCCACGGCATGACTGGCAGGAAGTCCGTAACCACTAGCTGCAAGCACTGAAAGGCAATGCGGATCAACGCCTCACTAGAGCAATTACAATAATGAAACAATTTTTATTATACTATAAAATTCCGATTAAATACCCATGATGATCGCTAACAGCTCCAATGATTCCAAGTACAAATGGCCATCCATGTGATAGGGTTTCACCGGCACCGTTCAATACCTGAAGCACACACTCAAGTTGACGTTGTCGTACGTCACCATGTGGTACTGAAGATAGCTCAGCCAGTGGATTCAGAAGCAGAGTTTGCAATGTCTATAATTTAGTAAATAATTAAAGGAACACATCATCAGTTACGAAAACTCTCACCAAATTATCCTTCAGAGGTTTTTCGTACCTATACTGCAACGCGGCCTTTACAAGGTAAGTGATTGCCTCGACACCCCATTCCCTCATTCGAATATGTGGATGTTGGCATACTTCGAGCAGGTGATTGGTTAGAGGACGCCACAGTACCTCGATACGAGGCAAATTAACCAAACCGGTCTCCAGAAGTTTTGCCACTGCAAACAACGATGGTTCCTAAACAGAATAAAGATATTAAATACAATTTCTAAAATATAAATACTAAATGTACTTACTCGATTCGAATAGGCTAATTCCATGGCTTCCTGGGATAATTTGCAAAGAGCATCGATCAAATGGTGCAAGGCCACATCGTCCAGATACTGACTGGACTCAAACAGCTGGCTCAACATTTGCGAAAGAACCGGCAAATCAGCCATTACTGCAGTTGTAATGCCTGCGTTCGCCTCGGTCGTGGTCTTGGCCACTGCCTGCAAACTGCCACCGGTCGACGGTTTTAGTCCCAGTATCCAGACGAGATGTTGAAGTGTTGCCAGTACAATATGCCATGATGTTCCCAGTATACTTCCGTGGCAGTGAGCCAGATGCAGTAGTGATCTCATACATTGTAGATTCTTAGCCGTTAGCATAACAGGACCCTGGTGAGCGCCAATCGGAAGTGATGATGTAGGCAATGGTGTACCAACGGCTACAACTTGATGTCGAAAATCATTTTCACCGCAGGATGCAATGAATTGGTTGCCCATGTCCTGGCTACTAGTTCGCGAGTGAGCTAAATATAAAATCATTGAATATCAGTGATCTTCAAGAAATATATTAAACAGTATGCTTACTCTTTATGCCCACCATCTGATAGCCCATGTTGAGAACAGACAACGCATAGTGTGGTGGCAGAGAAGCCTTACAGATGGCTGTAATAAATGCATCACGAGGAGTGTGCAGCTCAAGCATTCCACACAGAGCAGCATAGTTTTGCATTGCCTTTAAAACATTCTCGGTGACCGACTCATCGGTGGCGGCATCGATAAGTGGCGTTAGAGCAGCAAGCATTCCACACCAGCTTGACATAATTAATTGTGTATGAAGGGTTTTATCTTCTTCGCTCGCTTTGTCCTTGTATGCTACAACAACTTCCTCACCAAGCTAGAAACAAATAGAAAATCAAGATTTCAGAAATAGATGGAATTGTATGTTTTTTTTTTAATTGAAATACCTTCGATGGTCCGTTTACTACAAGCGAAATAGAACGCACGATGTCCAGGAGACAGGCATACGCGATTGAAATTCCGTAGCCGTCTGGAATTGGTGGTGGTTCCATTTTGTCCAGCATGTCTAAATAAGTTGGTTTTGTCTGACCAATTGGGTATGTGGCGACCAACGGCAGCCAAACTCCGCGAAACAGAAAGCCGGGCTGTGGTGAGACACCTGGTCCCACAGGAAGTCCACCTATTAGGCTGGGTGGTTGAGACTGAGTTGCTGAAGCTATAAACAAACAAATCGTCAGTATATTATTAAATATAGAATCGAACATTTATCTTACAGGACATGCCGACCAACTGTGTGGACACAAATAAGCTCTGCACAAAAGCTCCCAATGAATTTATAATATCCTGAAAAATATTCGTTGCATGATCTTTTAGATCATAACAACGGCAAAATGATGCCAGCAGTTCCGGCTGCACGGTCATCTTGTGAATCACTTCGAGAGCTAGAGATCGTTGCCAAGCTGGCTTGTCTGGATCCAAGAATTTCACAATAAGCGATAGAAATATTTCGCATTCAGTAACCAAGAGATTGTGATACTTTTGAATTAATATCGAGACAACACGTAGCAGACGCATACTAATTGGAAAATAGGGCTTATCATGTGTTGCTGCCTGTTGCTGGTTATTTGTGGACACCACCACGGAACGGTATTTGATGTTTGGTGAAAATAGTTTGATGACCAATGCACACACACGCTCTTTTAAAAGAAATGAAAATTCTGGATTCTTATAAAATACTCCGGTAAAGGTTGTTAGCACTGTCTCGAGCAGCTCCAATCCGAATGTACGAGTCATTTCGGTCATACCGAGCAGCCAGTACGGTTGATCAGCGTTGACCAATTGCACAAGGTCCTAAATTAATTATTTATTATTTATTATATTCGAATAGTATACTTTAAAAATATACCTGAAACAGTAAAAATGCATCTGCTGCACATGGCTTCAGTCCCTTCGGTGCTTCACCATTCATCATTTTTAACTCCTCCAGATTAACTTCACGCTTTTCATAACTAGACGATGTGGCTTCTGTTTCTTCGGTACCGACGCGCTCGAACACCAGCGATACCAGCTGACGTACCGTTGCACCAGCCGTATTTATCGTAGTCGAGTCCTTGGTGAAATGCAACCGAAAGCAAAGAACCAGTGTCTTTGCAAGCGTCTCGCCATGCACAACCGAATTTGTTGTCAACAGCAAAGTAACGGTTTGCAGTACTTTAACCTCTTCGGTACTGTGCTCCATTAGCATCCACAATGTATCGGTAATGTACCGTGCACCCTTCTGATCGACCACTTGCTGTGTGATTAGTCGCTGCATCATACCGAGGCAAAACTAAGTAAAAACAAATAATTTATAGATTGTTTAATAGCATTTATTATGATTAGATACCTTTATAACTTTGAGATCCTTTGACTCGCATCCCTGAATGAGTGGGTACAGGATCTGGTTCACAACATAGTAGACCGGTGTTTGTGGATTTGATCCAGCACTTTTTAGTTTCATTATCGCTTCTTCGCATGACTGAAGATAAAAAAACGAATTTAAATTAAAAAAAATAGATACACGATAAATAGAAAATATATTTAGAAAAAACAAATATTGTTAAACTAATTTATTCTTGGAAGACTCAGTGTATAATGCAACTATCGATAATTCTTGTATTAAGTACTTTTGTACTGTATTTTGTTTTTGTTTTAAATACCTGTGATATTGCTTACGTAGTGGTTAAGTGGATATCTAGCACACGTAATACAAACATTAAATAATCGTATGAATATAATGTTTAGCATGGGCTTATCTTTCTATTTGCATACACTCGTAAAAATTGCTTGCTTAACCAATAAATTGTATTGAATATAAAACCATTTTTTGTAAATTTACAATATGATTTACGAAGACATTTATGGATTCTCTAAAGTGCAGTTTTTTATATTAATTTTGTTAATTTAGCAAAAAAAAAAATAAGCAATAAATTTTGTTTTGCCCGAAGTAAGCATTTATAACGGTCACCTATATAAATATAATTTAATTCCCCCCGGAAACCCCCATTTGCACAACGCAAACATTAGCGCACGGATTATAGATAAAGCAGATATGTTTACTCTATATATATATATATATAATTATATATAAATCGTGATGGCACGATAACAACACGTACGGAAAAAATCGATATTCGGCCGAGAAAGAAAGACAAACACACACACAAAAATAAAAATCGATATTATTCTTGCGACCGCATTCCGCCGGTACCTACCTCCTTAATTTGTGGATACTTCTTTTTCGTCTCGAGCGCCAGATTCTTGAAATCATTCTGAAGCACCTCCAGGAACTTCTTAGCAGCCTCATTGCCAGTGGTACCGCTTACAAAAGCCATTATCGCTTACGAGTAAACAGCTTATCAGTGTCACTCCCTTGCAATGGCTTAGCCTCTAATAATATGCCCGAAAAACGCCCAACATCTAGTAAATACAAAACACTCAATCTTTTTACAGTACACCTGACTCACGGAAGGCCCAGAGCTCAACCTTTTATTATTTATAATTGTGATGTTTTTGCGGTGTGAAATTGGATGCGCACAATTGCTTTATTTCTTGTTTGTATTGCGTTCTATTGACAGATACGTGACACGTGACAACAAACTGTTTTGAAGATGTTTTCGCTCGAATCGAGCACTAGTTTTTGATGCACAAAATGAGGACGTATCCTAGAAAGGACATTGTTGCGTAAGAACTTGGAAAATTCCAGTAAACTAGAAGAAAATTCACTTTTAAACGTGATTTTCACTGCACGGTAAATTGTCTTTAATTGCACACTACCTTTTTTTATAGTTGACAGCCAGCGAGTGTTGCCACTATGAATATCGAGTGTCATACCAACATTTAAGTGCTAATGTATTTATCATAATTTTAAACATTCGATTTAAATATTACTCGAAAGTTATGTGAATTTTAATCGAAATTACGACCAAGAATATAAATACAAAAATTATTAATTCAAAAATGAACACCTTGTTTGAGTATGCCTCTTATAAAAAGAATAAAGAATAAAGAATGGTTATCGAAACATTATACGATTTATAAAATTGGAACACGATCTCAGTTTGACGTTACAAGCTTGTCACATAATATAATAAATACAAAATACATTGTTCGCACACGCATAATGACATTATGTTAATTATTAAAATAATGTATAATCTAATCGCGAACACACCTACTATTTTATTTATTTTCGTATTTTTGTTTTACACATAAGCATAATTTGTGTATGGCAGCACTGATTCATTTCATGAAAATTCCACGTCTATATATTTTTGATCTAACAGATGCAGCAGCAGCTGTCAACTGTCAAGTGTCGAGTCTGGTACATATTGCGTTTTCTGTCGGACGTCACCGAATTTACGCTTCATTCATAAATCAAAATAACAACATTATTATAAAAATATACTTTATACAACAACACATTAATACTCGAGATGTCGTACCTATCCTCGTTTTCCAATGAAAATGGAAAAACTATTCTCATCGAGATTATTAAAACCGTAAACCAACCAGATAATTCGAAACGACTATCCGAGGAAAAAGCAAATGCAGGTCGTGACATGATTGCAATGATGAAACTGGTCTTTCCGCTGGTTATGCAGATTCAAATGGACGTAATCAAATCTTTTGGATTTCCTGGTACACGCGAGGGTCTCATTCAATTCGAGCAACTTATACGTGAGTTGGAACGTGAGGATGCGGAGATTGGACGGCTGCGTTCGCAGATAAGAGCCATCTACCTACCGCCGATAGCAATGAACCCTGCCAATGATATACTAATTTAATTTAATATCTTATAATTAATGTAATTCCCAAGTCTGGTAAGAATAATAAAATCCACTAAACTTTTTTTTTGTGACACCTGCGTGCTCTTTATTGCGCATAAATAAATCAAATATTAAAATATAATAAGTTTTCAATTTATTTACAATGTACAAAAACATTACATTTCAATTTCTCAGTCTCTCAAAATGTGTTTTGCATTACCTCATCACTTCATCTTCTTCTGTTTTAACAAATGCTTGCGCATCGTCTGCTGTTTGTCCTTGAATGATGCCTTTATCTTGGACCTCGCCTTGTGACGCATCATGCCAAAGTTCTTCTTCTTGGTCTTCTCTTTGTTGGTCTTCGAGCAGTTGGCATTCTGTCGTCCATCCTTGTAGCCAAACTTGTCGCGATCTTCACGACCCTTCATTACGCTCTCCAGACGTGATGCCTTATCGGTAACACGTTTCTTGAACACCATTTCAATGGCGTCCAGTTTTACGTATTCGGACTTCTCTGATTCGAGCGGACGCTTGCGAGCACTCTTCATGTGCTTCCTTATGTTCTCGGCATCGATGCGTTTAAAGTCCTCATCAGTAAACAGACGCGTAAGTGCGATTTCCTGAGCGGCTTCCTTTTCGCTTAGAATTTCGACGTTCTTCTTGACTCGCTTGGCAGCTGGTTCACCGGTCTCTTCATCTTCATCATCCACATCCTCATCATCATCGTCTTCATCATCTTCATCTTCTTCATCATCATCTTCTTCATCATCAACGTCCTCATCGTCATCATCTTCATCAACCTCAGCATCGCCTCCTTCATCACCGTGTTTAATATCGACCCAGCCGTCCTCGGACTCTGAACCGTCTTCAGAGTCCATGTCACTCATATCAATCTAAAATAAATATTAAAATATTCATAAAAAAAAACAATTAATTTTAACAAATCTTACCTCTTCCGTTTTCTTCAGCAGTGCCTCTGAGCCAGGAATATGATCTAAAGCATGAACCTCTCCGTAGCCCAAGTGCTTGATCTCCACAGAAGCCTCTGTAGGACGACCACGATCCTTTTTATGCAGCAAGTTCGGTATCTGCTCTCGGTACAATACAATCAAAGACCTAGCGGCCATCATGACACTTTTCTCCTTATACAGCTTGTACATAACAAGATCTCGTAGCAAATCTTCGCCCATTGCCAACGGACACCGGGCACAGATCTCACGTGTTGCATTCAGACCGACGGCCATTACATCACCAGAATTTCGCTCGGTAATGAAATTATTTGCAATCGTCTTTAGCACGGGTTCAATAACTTCGCCAGGCACCAACTCATGGGATGCCTGTGCGGCAAACTGAAGAATACGTGTCACTTGACGCTGATGCGGTTGCAGGAAGCGAGTGATATACGGATAGAAGGAAAACAGGAACAAATCGTGAATACCAATCAGACGTGATATAACATCCAAGTGCATTAGTTTAACCTCGAATCGTTCATTCTGACCCTGCAGCTGTTTAAACAAATTCTCGGCCATACCCTGTGGATTGTGAATCAAGTGCACACCGGAGAAATTAAACACTGGTGCATTGATCTTCTTCTTCTTTGCTTTAACTACTTGTTTCTTGATCTGTTCCAATTGCTTCTGACGCTTCTTGGTTTTCTTGTTCACACGATTCACCATCATGGCGCTCTTTATGTCCGGTTCGTTTTCGCTGTCCGATTCGTCGGAACCTTTGTCTTCAGGATCTGCACCCAAGAAAAACTTCAACGAGGCTACCATTACTTTGGTAATCTTCGAGAAGCAGCCCACATTTGCAATCACATTTACAGTTTTCGTGTCATTCCAGATGTTTTTCTTGTACAGGTCAATCATGATGTCAACGGACATCTTTGCTGCCTTTGGATTTGTATCCTTCAACATTGAGTACATGAAGTTTTGTAGTGTCTAAAAAATAATTATTTATTGTGAACTTTTTATTCAATATAACCAGATTTATGAACTTACCGAATTCAACTTCATGTCCTTGTGTTTAGCGTTCATGTTCTTGATATCAGTAATGATGTGATTCTCAAGGAACGTACGCAATGCCTTATCTGGACAACGCAGCAGCTGAAAGAACAACTCTAGAAGATCAAGAGCAGGAATTAGATTCTTGTTGCGCAGCAGAATCAGAGCACGACAAAAACTGTTCCGCATGCCAGGATCTAATGTGGTCGAATGATTTTTCAGCAAATCCACAAGCAATTGTGGGAACAGCAGCAACTCTTCGATGTAGCATTGTGCCACCTTTCAATAAAAAATACACAGAATTTATAGGTTATGTTTACAATTGGTAGCGTGGTATTTTATTTTCTACATACCTGGGCAATAAACATAACAAGCTCATCGAGACTCTTATTTTGCTGGTCGGGTGTGAGACGAAAAACTTCCAAGATACTCAGGAAATGACGGTATTGCTGTAGAAATTCTTCCTTGTACGATTCCGGGTCACGTTTTATTAGATTTTGCAACTGCGGCAAATTATCCGGCAGCTGATTATTGTGCCGCATCTTGGCGACGGATGCACAACTGCAGTCTTTTCGGAATAACTGTCTTTACGATGAAGCCAATTCGATAATTATGTATTTCTATTTTGCAAATCACAAGCACATGGCATAACCAAACGGGAGCTCAACTATGACAACTAAGTTAAATTTTGACACATTTCACTTTGCAAATTGAACGAAGATTAAAATGTAGGGTTGCCAGAGCAGGGAATGTAATATATATATAAAACGTAAACACTACTAAATTATTAATAATAGGAAGTACACAATATTTAAAAATACAAAGAATTGGATTTCAAATATTACAATATTATCATAAATACCCGCACCCTGTGCCCGCACCTTAATAAAAACAAAATCCATATGCATACGTACAATATACATTTTATGGCTTCACTCTGGCAGCACATGAAGAAGACCATAACAGCCCTTTCGATTTTGTAATAATTACCAAAACAAAATAGTCATAACAATATTTTTAATATCTCAATTTCAGAATAACATAATAATTACTATTTCTTGGTAAAGAAACTTAAAATGGAGCCTTGCTTTCCTTCCGCCTTAGGCGGTGATATTTTCTTTGTGGTTTTTACTTTTTCCGTCTTTTCATCTGCAGCAGGCTTAGAAGCAACATTTGATTTCGGACTCTTTTTGATCTTCTTGGTAGCGGGAGTATCGGGCATTTCTTCATCATCTTCTGAACATGTGTATTCCTCGATCTCTTTGACCGTAGCTAAAAGTAAATTATTGTTATTTGACTGCATAATAATTATATGAACATCTCAAACATACTTAGATAGCCATGTTCGTCCTCGTACGTCTTTGTTACTGTTCGCTTTGCCTTTCGCTTGTTTTTGCTCGGTTGGATGGTCTTATTCTTGGGTGGAGTTTTGTTTTCCTTCTCTTTGACCGGTGAAGAAACAACTTCTTCTTCTGAATTTTGTACTTCTAAAATCAATTAAACATCATTTGGAATACTATACAATAAATATACAATTTACAACTGTACCTTCATCTTCACTAGAGTCCTCCATACGCATAATACGAGCACGTGCAGTTTTGGCTGGTTTCCCAGAACTTTTGGGAGAATTCTTTTCAGTTGTTCGCTTGGTTCTCTTTTTGGCGGGTGGTTTTGCTTTTTCTGCTGTTGGTGTGTTTGGCACAACATCTTCTTCATCACTCTCCGAGTCTGGCCAGAAACACATTACCACATATAACGATGATAAATCAAATAAAACTTACCACATATATCAGCGATTGATCTCTTCTTATTTGCGTCCGACGCTTTCTTAGTATCTGGCTTCTTTTTGACATCCGGTGTTTTTAATTCTATATAAAAAACAATACAATTAATTATATCAGAAATATTCGAATCTACAGTTAACTAAATTACCCTCTTCGGATTCTTTCTTATTCTTGGTTTTGACGTTCTCTAATTTGACCTTTGATTTTGTTTCTGATTTTATTTCAATTTTCGGTGTCTTTTTAATTGGTTCAGGAGTTTTCTTGGTCTCCGGTGATTTCTTAATTTCTGTGGCTTTATTCGTAGTGGCTTCAGGGTTTTTATCATTTGGCTTACTAGCACTGGCCGACGATTTAGATGCTGTAGCTGGCTTTGACGAGAAGAAAGACGCGATCGAAGCTTTGCCGTTTATAATCGGTGTCTTCTTTGGTGATTCCTTCTTGGGTGTCTTAGCTTCTGATTTGATTTCTTTTTTTTCTGTGGATGGTGATGTTTTATTTGCAGCATTTGTAACAGTCGCAGAAGCTGTTGGTTTCTTTGTTTGCGTTGCAAACATAGATGACACAGCATTCTTTTTTGTCTGCGAGACTGACTCTTGCTTTATAGCAACTGGTTCGGGTATGATAGATGGTTCTCGACATTCTCTTTCTTCCGATACAAGTGGAAGATTTATTCTGCAGAAAAAACATTGAATATAATCAAAAAACATTGATATTAATAAGCACAATCACTTACACTTTATTATCGGTGATCTGTGTTATGCCAAGTCGATTTGAGGTCGAGGGGAGCTCTAGACTGTACAGTGAACTGCAGAACTTTTCGAATCTTTTTTCGAGATCTGCTAGTTTTTTCTCTGGGATAACCTGCAATAGGTGTAACTATTTGTAAGTTATTCCAATTTTACTGTTAAATACGGACCGTTATTCGACACTCTCCATGCTCGTCGACACCACGCACCAAGTACTCCTTGCACAATGCTCGATCCTTGTTATCTTTCAGCCAATCCAGCAATATTGATTCACTGTCCTTGTACGTCAGGTGCCAGTTATTAGAAACCTCAGATATGTTCACCTTAAACGTCAGAACATAATGTATTGAATCTAGATTTCAGATGAATTATTATATACCTTCTTGTCCAGGTCAAATATCAAATGTGATATCTCTTCAAAACAGGCTTTTCGAGTTTCAACGTCCATTGCAATCTATGGTAGAATTGAAAAATGGAATTATGCAACAATAATTATGGACGGTTCACGGTTTAATGCGCCGCAGCAAAATGCCAAATTGCAAATAATGCAATTTAATTTTATAAACGGACACCAACGAATTAGCAATAATGTATTGCGCGCGTGTTCCGATGCAGGATGCAAATAAATATTCTGTTTGTGAATAATTTGACATTGAAAACGTCAATGGGCTCTTATGAATTTGGCGCGCACAATAACAGTCGATTGTGCAGAGTTCGCATTTTTAATGGATGGATCACAATTAAATGTACAAATAGATGTTAAAAATATGACTCGCAATATTATGAATAAATGTGTACAATTTACACATACATATTACAAAAAGCCAATCGTCATATCGGCACATCATACCTCAGATGTCACAGAAATTCTACAGAATCTCACAATGTTTCTACAACGCAAAGTATACTCTAACTGTAACCACAGATAGGCCCTAGTGACCGATATCCATTAGAAACAGTGTGCCATGTTTTTGACATAATTGTGTGTGTTGTTTGTTTATTTTATTTTTTCTTTAATTTTTCCGAATGATGAAATTTTTCTTGAAACCTGGATAATCGTCGTTATACCGTCAATGCATACGAAAATGTGTTCGAAAAATTTTAGGGTTGAGTATTACCAACTAGGACTATTTCCGAGAAGATAATTTCGAGGATAATTTCCGGAGTCTGTGCCACTGCTGAGGTGGGATTTTTTGTCACTAAATCCTTTTACAACAACAATAACATGAAATACTCGAATTGTGTTTAGTTTTAAACACTTTTCATTATTTAATGTGATTTGGTGAGAAGAATTCACTGCCGAGGGGTGAATTTTTGTATAATAATTTTGTGACGAAAATCTACTTGAGAAGAATTCAGTCCTCGTTACTTGTCACAGTGACAAGAATTCACTTGACAAAAAATCATAGCGCCGTCGAAATGTTAGTCATAGAAATTAAAATATTTTTGTACACACATTTTTTTTAGCTTTTAGTTAGAACGTCAGTGCACGCATTGAATTGACAAATGCCAATCTGTGTATAAAGCTGGATTCACATTGTGCTGCACGCAGTTCCGATAAACCTAATTATGATGATACAAAACACTAGCCGTGCGGTAGAGAGATATGTATATATAAAATCTTAGGTTCCTAAACTGATCGTTTAGCTATAAGTTCTCGCGGCTCTCAGCTTCGATATTGCACGTTTCTCAAAAAAAGTAGTGCATGTCCGATATTTCAATACATATACAGAAAATGAAAAATGTGTATCATACGTTCAATTTCGCAAAGACTCTGTATAGTAAATATACCAATAATTTCTCATTTTTTTTGTCAATATTTCAAAGCGAGAGTAATTTTTTTAACTCGCTCTTAATAACTGTCAACATAATTCTGCCTCTGCAGAAATAGCGGTAAATGGCAGTACAATGTAAATCCATCTTATCTGTGACTGTAACACAAAGGCACGTGAGAATCCGCCTACTTGAACGCGTTGATCATTTCGACGAAACGTTTTTGATGTGTAAGCATTAATAGCCGGACTGTGGCCGGGGTTAAATTGGCGTTAAATCGTAACGTGCGTGCGTTCGTACGTAAACAAACCCACTTG